>CAJHZI010000501.1:0-17500 GCA_905160935.1 Enchytraeus crypticus | reverse complement strand
CGCGGCTGGGATTCGAACCCACGAGGGTTCAATTCACCTCAAAATCTGTCATTTAAAACTTGCTGACGTTATCTTGCGCTATTGAGACATTCTTTAGTTACTTTGATATACTTTTCTAACTGTGTAAGAATTTTGCTTTGTGTCAGACATCATTGTAATAAGCAAATAATTATACTAAATAACTAATAAATATAATACTTAACGAATAACTATAGGATACTCTCAAATCAGTCATTAATTCCCAGTGGCGGATCCAGGGGGGGGGGCCCAGGGGGCCCGGCCCCTCCCCCTTAGACCCGACGAAAAAAAATTGTAAACTATATTTTCATTGTCTCTATGGCAATTTTTAGGTGTAAATGTGTTTTAAGGGCTTTAGGGGGTTAGGGGAGGGGTACAAGAACGGAACTCGAACAGTCCGACTACCTGGAATTTTTTCAAATATGGGCCCCACTAGTGGCCCATATATGAAATAATGGAAGGGGGCCCGAAAAATGTTGACCGTTGTACTAGATCTCAATTTTTTATACTGCATTTAGAAAATGTTGACGGCAAAGTTAATGCTTTCCCATCAGATCTCTCTTAGTGCACTGCCTACTGCATGGCAGGTCCATGCAGAGACGGATCTAAGGGGGGGCCCAGGGGGCCCGCCCTCCCCCCCCCCCCACTTAGGCCCGACAATAAAAAATTCTAAACTATATTTTCATTGTTTCTATGGCAATTTCTAGGTGTAAATATGTTTTAGGGGGGTTGGACGGGGATACGAGAGGGAACTCAAGCAGTCCTACTACCTGGAATTTATTCAAATATGGGTCCCGCTAGGGACCCATATTATGGAAGGGGGCCCGAAAAATGTTGATAGTTTCACTAGATCTCAATTTTCAGTTTAACCACTGTATAAGAGGATATCTTACATTTAGAGGATATCTTACATTTCGAGGATATCTTACATTTAGAGGATATCTCACATTTAGAGGATATCTCACATTTAGAGGATATCTCACATTTAGAGGATATCTCACATTTAGAGGATATCTCACATTTAGAGGATATCTTTCATTTAGTGGATATCTTACATTTAGAGGATATCTTACATTATAGTTGCATGCCATAAAGTAATCACCTGATGATTGCACAGTGTCGCCTCCAACGAATGAAAAAATACATAAGGCGATTTTTTAAAGTAAACAAGGTTTATAAAAGGTCTCTAGACTTTCTACATTGTTTAAAACTTGTTTATTTAAAAAAATCGCCTAGTAGATTTTTTATTCTTGGAGGCGACACAGTGCTATTATGGGAATTATTGTTTTATGTAAGAATTCCCGTAAATGTAAATATCTTCTCTTGATATTTTATCTAGATATAAATTACGACATTATTTTATCATCATTTAATAAGTAGGCTAATTGAAATATAAGTTTCCTTTCTAGTTATTTTATTGTCATTCTGTTAATAAATGATGAAATACATGAAAATGGTATGCCTATGTATTGAAAATAGCCTGCCGTCAGTACAATCATACACCATTCCCCACTCCCCCGCTAGGCCATGTTTATTATCTGAGCAGAGCTGCCACTGTATATTATAAAAACTCTATTGCAAACTGAATTATTCCAAATAAAATATGATAGATCGATCTATCGATTTATTGATTGATTGATTGACTAATTGCTTGATTGATTGACTAATTGATTGATTGACTAATTGATTGATTGATTGATTGTCTAACTGATTGACTAATTGACTAATTAACTAATTGATTGATTGACTGTTTGACTAATTGATTGATTGATTGATTCACTCAGTGGAACCTCGTGTGTGACAGGGAGTACATGAAGCAGCTCACGTCCACTATCAACGCCTTTGGGATCCTCCTCGGCAGCGCCTTCTTCTCGCCGCTCATCGACAGGTTTGGGCGGCGCCCCCTGTTCCTGGGGGGGCTGTGGGTGAATACGGCTGTGGGGGTGTGGAACGCCCTGTCCACGAACTACTACGAGTACTGCGTCATCAGGTTCCTGCTGGGCTTCATCAGACCGGTTAACAATCAATCAATCAGTCAATCTATCAATCAATCAATCTATCTATCTGTATATATATATATATATATATATATATATATGTATAAATATATATATATATATATATATATATATATATATATATCATTTTTATCTTTTATTTTTATCTTTCATTTTAGGGACTTCTCTTGCAGACTCAGTACAACGAGATTTGTATTCTACTGGCTTTATTATTTATTTATTTTGGCTATTTATTATTATAATGTTTACCATTGTTACTATAAACAATAATAAAAATAAAACATTAATAATAATGATAATAAATAATAATTTAACAAAAATATAATGGCAATAATAACAAATATAATATTTATAGTAATAATAGCACTTTCAAAATTCATTCCAGTGTGTCACTGACATCATCCGAAATAAGTGTGACTGACGCTAAACTGGAATGACTGTTGTTGTTGTTGTTGTTGTTCCACAGTGCTACGGCTCGGCGGCGTTTGTCCTAGCTTGTGAACTCTTCCCGGCTAAACAGAGAACATTCGCAGGGGTCATAATCGAGGACTTCTGGGGCGTGGCTATCTGCATACTGGCAGTGCTGATGTATCTGATTGACAACTGGAGATATCTACAACTCCTCCTCTCTCTCCTAGGCCTACTCACCATCCCCCTCTACTGGTGATCAGTAAAACAATCGATAACACTATCAATAAATCAATGGACTAATATTTATTAATTATTCGAGGGCGGGTCAGTATGTGCGGGGTTTAAATCCTGGGCTCTCCCGTCACTGATATCGCTTTGGAGTGAGGATACTGACGTTAACCTTAGCTTTACCAGCTTTTCTTTTACCAATAGCAATATTAACCAATCAAGTAAGCAAACAATATATCCATAAATCAATCAATGTCAGTAGTCAATTAAATAGCGATTATTATAATCAATCAATTGAGATAAAGATTATCCTCATCATCATCATCATCATCCTCATCCATCATCATCATCATCATCACCATCATCACCATCATCATCATCATCATCATCATCATCATCCTCATCATCATCATCGTCATCATCATCATCATCAACAACACTGATTGACTGCTCGTGATTTGTTTTAATATTGACTTGCTTGCTTTGATTGATTGATTGCTTAATTGATTGACTGATTGATCGATCGATTCATTGACCTATTGATTAATTCATTGATTGATTGATTGACCTGCTCCTGAAGGATTCTCCCGGAGTCGATCCCGTGGCTGCTGAGCAAGGGACGAACACAAGAAGCCGAGGACACTATCCAGTCAGCCGCCAGGTTCAACAGAGTCCAGAACTTTCCTCAGCACGTCTTCACACCTCCATCAACACTGCTCCAGGTTCCTTCCAGGCAATCATCTGAATCCAGAGCGTCCGCGAAGAGTCTGGAACTGGAAAAGAAGGAACCTCTTCCACCAGATATGATAATAATTCCACCTGTTGTTATTATTGACAAACATCTTGCTATCACTGATAAAGCTGTTGTTATCATTGATAAACAATCTATATCATCAGCACGGGATGAATCCATATCAGCCGAAGAGCCAAGCAAAATCACTGATCAGCCAATCAAAATCACTGATCAGCCAATCAAAATCACTGATCAGCCAATCAATGTCACTGATCAGCCAATCAAAATCACTGATCAGCCAATCAAAATCACCGGAAATCTTTCCACTGAAGATAAAACGGTAAAAACAAAATCTCCGCCTAAAACAGAAATAAAAGAGGTGGTTAAGATATATCCGGCTGACAACCCAGTAGTACGGAATGTAGAAAACGGAAAATCACCTGAGATCGGGGGATATGTGAACAACGCCATGGATATGGGAGACATGGAGAATATGGGGGAGGGTGGAGTAAGTGCTACAGGGGAGATGTCTACTTCAAAAGCCCCAGTCGTGGAAAATCCCGTGGAAGCTAAATATAGCCTGCTGGATATTCTACGTCACAGCAAGCTCAGACTATTTCTCTTCATTTGCTGCATTCTCTGGTTTGTATTAATAGTCTAGTAAGAATTAATTAATTTTTAATTTATTAATTAATTCAAAGGTTGGTATTAGTAGTCAAATTATAATTAATTAATTCATTATCCTGTGGTTTTCATTAGTATATCATATCGTATATGAACTCCGGTTCTCCACCATATAAAGAGTAGATGTTGTTACAGTTTAACGTCGGTCTTCACGGACGACGATGATGTTATCGCTGGGGAAACTAGCAGTAGATGTCAGGTACGGAATCATCTGTCACAAAGCCAGATAGGCCGCTGACAATGTGAGAGACTGTGAAGAACAGACACACTTGACGCGTGAGTTACTTTATTCGCTTAATATTAATTTACTTTTTTATTACGGTTATTAACTAAATTAAGTTACATGATCATAATTGCAATTACACATAAATAGCTTTCATATATGCCCGGCCCTGTTCACACTGAACGTTTGCTGTATAATTCCGCATAAAACCGTCTCTTCCCGAAGGTACCATCGTTACCTGAGCTCAAAGACTTCGCCTTCTAAACGCAGCAAAACTGCAACAAATTATTACATCGCTTTGCCTATACAAGTAAGCGCCCAGAGTAAGTCTGCACTATTACTACATTACTACTATTATTACTATTGCATATAGAACGAGTCTTCTCAGTTTCTTCGAACCTTCAGCAACATGTTAGCTGTAACTAACAATAGCAATCATCCGATAGGTACAGACAATGGACACAATGTTCAAACATCAGCTCGTGTATTACGCAGTTTCCCGGAGAGAATGTCCGATGAGATTAGAAGCTTCCCGGAAAATATGCGATGTTCTAAAAACAGTCAAACTTGACAACCTACAGTAATAATATACTAACCTTAGTGGACCTACTGCTACAAGTGTGATTATAATTGTATAATTCCAACTTTAGCCACTGGATTTATTAACGGATTGATTGATTAATCAGGTTCATCAACAACACGGTGTACTACGGGTTAACACTGAACACGGATGAACTGTCAGGGAATCGATATCTTAACCTCTTTCTCAGCGGTGTAGTCGAGATACCAGCCTACACAGGCGCTTACTTCGTCATCGTCAGGTGAAAACTGGTAAAGCTAAGGTTAACGTCAGTTTCCTCAATCGAAGCGATGTCAGTGACGGGCGAGCCTGATTGATTGATTATTTGATTGATTGATTGACTGACTGACTGATTGACTGATTGATAGACTGATTGATTGATTGACTAATTGATTGATTGATTGACTGATTGACTGATTGAATGATTGATTGCTTGACTGATTGATTGATTGACTGATTGATTGATTGATTGAATGATTGATTGATTGATTGATTGACTGATTGATAGACTGATTGATTGATTGACTGATTGATTGAATGATTGATTTATTGATTGATTGATTGCAGATGGGGTAGAAGGATTCCCACAGTGCTCTTTCACTGGATGGCCGGAGTCTTCCTCATCATATCAGCCTTCATTCCGGATCAAACAGGCAAGATCAAACATTAGAAAACAACCAATTAATTAGTCGATCAGTAAATCAATCAATCAAACAAATATTCAATCAACTATTCATTCAATCAATTAATCAATCAATCAATCAGTCAGTCAACTAATTAATCAATCAATCAATCAATAAATTATAGATACCATTCATTGTAGGTTGTCGAAATGCTTTTAAAGAACCTTTTTGGCTCATCTATAACATGCTTACCTTCTCCTAGGTTTTGTGATTGATTGATTGACTGATTGAGTGATTGACTGATTGATTGATTGATTAATTGTTTGATTGATTGATTGAATGAATAGTTGATTGAATATTTATTTGATTGATTGATTGACTGATCGACTAATTAATTGATTGTTTTTTAATTTTCTGATTGTCTGATTGACTGTTTGATTGATTGATTGACTCAGGAGATGGTACAGACTTGATACCACTACAGATCACTATGGCGATGCTGGGTAAGTTTGGAATCACGGCCACGTTTGGAATCATCTACCTCTTCACTCCAGAGATCTTCCCCACAACTGTCAGGTTAAGCTGGTTACTGATTGATTGGGTGATTGGTTGATTAGTTGACAGCTTGATTTATCGTATGTCATACATTATTTTTAATTAAAAACTAGTAAAAGCTAATGTTAACGTCTTAAAAATGTTTTAAATGACAGATCCTGAGGTGAATTGAACGCTCGTGGGTTCGAATCCCGGCCGCGCTGATCTGAGAGTAAAATCTCGAACATTCACTGGACTGGCCATTTGGAAAATGGACTAATTTGCCTAACGGTTTAAACATGTGGTGTTAAAAAGTGATAGATATCAACATAGTTGATCATTTCAATATAATGCGTGTTTCCTTTTTAACGATAAGTATTTTGACGATAAGAAGGATGACGGGTAATGATGACAAAGGTAATATCAATAGAGATAAGAAGGATAACGGGTAGTGATGATAAAGGTAATATCAATAGAGATAAGAAGGATAACGGGTAATGATGATAAAGGTAATAGCAATAGAGATAAGAAGGATAACGGGTAATGATGATAAAGGTAATAGCAATAGAGATAAGAACGATAACGGTAATGACAATGACGTTAATGAAGATAAATTGAACTTTGGATTTTCGATCTCGCTTTCTCTTGTGGTTTCTGTACAGTCGTCATCGTGTGGTGCTTAGTCGCCTGTTTATGTAGAGTCTGCAAGAGACGTCCCTGATACTGCCTTATGGCGAGGAACCAGATGTTAAATTCTTATTGATTGATTGATAACGGTAACAATGATAACGGTAGTAACAATAACGGTAATAACAATAATGGTAATAGCAATGACGATAATAACAATAACGATAATAACAATAACGATAATAACAATAACGATAATAACAATAACATAATAACCATAATGATAATGACATACAATTTTTATAAATGTTATTACTGTAGGAGTCAGGCGCTGGGAGTGGCCTCGGTGTTTGGGAGGGTGGGGGGAATGGTCGCCCCTTTCTCCGCCTCACTAGTAAGTACCGTTGTTGTCGGCTCTTTTCTCAGTTTTATGTTTCACTGCATTTATTTAATTCTTCGAAATTGCTAGATTTCAATTCACCGTCAGTTGTGTAGTAAAGCAGCGACTAAAGCAGATACGAACAGCTGTTTCCTTGAGGTCTGTGTCGGAGCGTAAAGAAGGCCACACACGAGCAAATTTGTCTGTTCAGATATCTCATCAGATGTCGTCTGATCAGATATAATATCTGATCTGAGTTTAACAGCGTTCATCTTGCTCTGGGTTCTGTCATACTTCGCTAAATTACTCCAAAATACTGAAAAATACTTTCTCTGATATTTCGTATCATAAACTTTTTTCTAGTATTGGTTGACCCGATAATAAATTACTTATCTTAAAAGAAACTTTAAATTTAAATGACTGAAATTATATTATTACTATTTTTATAAATAGTTTTACCCCGTGTGTAAAGAACCCGAGGTTTGATAATATTATATTATTATTATTATCATTATTACTATTATTATTATTATTATTATTATTATTAGTAGTAGTAGTAGTAGTAGTATTAGTATTAGTATCATTATTAGTATAATTACCAATATTCAGTAAATCAATAAGAAGTTGTTCCATTGGGTGTCTATTATTATTATTTGTTCTGTAATTTCTATTATTGCTATTATTCTATTAATAGAATATGAAATCATCCAAATAACGTAATCAAAAGGCAGGTGTGACGTAACTATAAACAGACACTATGATTATATATTGTAATTTTATCTGAATAAATATTTTATTTTTTATTATTTTATTTTTTTATTAAATATTTTATTAATATTTTTTTATTAATAAATATTTTATTAATTTAGTTAAATATTTGAATAGTTGCTTATTGAATGTAGTTGATTAATGAACAAGTCTGATGACTGTGTGTACTATGCTTATATCTCTGCACAGAACAACATTGAGCCCTACCTAACGTCAGTCGTGTTCGGAGTGGTCTCAATATTCGGAGGGTTGACCGTTCTTGTCCTCCCTGAAACAAACAAACGAGCCCTCCCCCAAACCATTCAAGACATCGAGGCGTGGTTTCAACCGAAAAAACCCAGCGGGGAAAACCAGCCGTCATCCAGTGTCGAAACGAGTTCAGATAATTCTATTTCCGGTGACGATCAGCTCTTCACTGCAAGAGAAGAAATAACGAGAGATCCGAAACTAAATTTAACGGACGATGCGAAACTAAGTGAAGCTTTTTCAGTAGCGAATACGGTTGAGTCTTTGGAGAATTCGATTGATGCTGTAAATATAACGACTTTCTAATTATAGGCAAGGAATATTAATTTAAAAGATTAAATAAAAATTAAATAAATAAATAAAATTAATTAATTAATAGGCTTTTCAAGTAGATATTAATGAGTTGTCTCCACAGTGAGTAATTCTGCATTAGATGTGCCCGTGTGCAAAAATACACACTCCTAAGCAAAATGGACACTTTTAACTGAACCTGAATTTGAAACAGAACCTCTCAATTCTAAGGCGGGGGTCCTAGCAAGGCGCCATACGACTCTCGAGAAGTTGATGTATAGAAATTTCTTAGATATGAGAATTTTTTTTATTATAAATTATAAATATGACGATGCGATGAAATTTACATGTTCGCAAGGAGTTAACCGATGTTCTTGAAATTTACAGTACGTGACCAGCAGCCAATTCTACCGAACATAGAGAAATTTCGTTTGAATTTCTTTAACATCGTGAAAGTTATAGTTTTGCGAATAGGAGTGGGGTCAGATAAGAAATTTCCACTTCAGGATTACGGGCATGTTACATGCAGCGTAAAATTATTTCTATAAAAATAATAGCGAACACGCAAAATAAACTTTCTGCTAATGCTATTTTGAAAAGCAATCATTTCTTTCCAAAACGACGTAAAATGCGTGCTAATATGTTCTTGATTGACAAAGTTATTGAACTTTCAATGCTTGCAGTAAGTCCTTAGGCCTACGTGTGCTAGGTGAGAGCTCAGCTGACGTGAGACGATGAGAGCGCAGTACTACTGCAATGCATGCATTAACAGTTTTTAAAGTATTGAGAGAGACATGTTTATTTCAACAACAAACATCAGTGTGAAGTCACATACATACAAAGTGTCCAAAAAGAGAAATAAAAGTGCAAAATTACAACATAATCAATGATGCAAAATTAAAACAATCCCAGTACCATTCAATCGGTCCCTAGTGAGAGCATTGCTCTATCTAGCTAGTCGCCGATATGGTAAGGAAAAGTGCTTTGAATTGAATTGAATCACGTCCATCCCACTCCGGTAAAACCGCACACCAGAAATACATATTGTAAAACTAATATGGGGTATCAGATATAAAAAAACAGTGTAGTTGGGGAAAAGAGAAGATCAGGAGGCAGAGAGTTTCAAACAGTAGGAGCGGAGAAAGAAATTGAGCGTCTAGCTAATGATATGAGAATATTTGGAGTTTTGAGCAGGATGACACCAGAAGAACGAACCTTGCGAGAAGGCTGACTGGGGATTAAGAGATCAGAAATGTAAGAAGGTTTACAAAGTGTGGGCCTTCTGAAAGCTAATCACTTAAACATAAAGGAAAAACAGAGAATCAGCTCCGCAGCTTCAATATACGCGTAGGGATACAAATCGCTCTATGCGATATAATTAACTTTAGCACTTGCTCCTATGCAAAACTGTACTACATATATGTATACATGCATTGTATATACAGTACAGCAATATGTTATTAATTTAGTATGCTTAATATTATGCTAATTTTTGCATTTTTACTCGAAGCAAAGCACCGATGCTTAATGTGATATATAGGGAGCTTAATTTGCGTCGACTGAGGGGACTCAATAAAATAAATATTGCACGTATTTTTCTAAAGTTAATTGTTTAATGAAATTCATACAAATTCAACTCGATGACCTTAGATTATAAAATAAGCTAAGCTGCAGCGTGCGCTAACAGGTGTCACGTTAAAGTTCTAAACAACAGATATCATCAATTCAGATCATCTGATATCATTTATATCATTTGATATCATTTATATCATCTATATCATCTGATATCATCTATATCATTAGATATCATTAGATATCATTTATATCATTATATATTATTTATATCATTTTTATAATTAGATATCATTTATATCATCTATATCATCTGATATCATCTATATCATTAGATATCATATGATAGTAAATGATATCATCTGATATCACCTGATATCATATGATATCACCTGATATCACTTGATATCAAATGATATCATATGATATCATCTGATATTATTTGATCAAAAGATGATATCATATGATATCATCTGTTATCATCTTACAGGAATCTCTCTCCAAAGATTAGCTGCAATTTAACTACAAGTCTTCAGGTATTTATAGTAATAACTTCGTGAGTGATATATCAATCTAGCAAACGAAATTTTCTTTGAACTAATCCACAGTTTTATTCGCTCCAGTGACACATCTCGAATCATGAGCAATCCAATCTTTGGTAGAAAACTCGCAATTTCATTTAGAACGCTGGTTAAGTTACTTAATTTATAATTGTTGAACTGCAGTGTTTTGCTTTAGATAGGAATTACTTCTCTTTTCCCTGAGATAATGCGAAATTGTGGCTTTGGTGAGTTAATAATGGACTAATCAAACATTTTTTACTTGAAACTGTCGTCAAGAAGCTGATCAGATTGAGCACTATGTAAGGGCTTCATCACCTAGTGTGAGAATTTAATGGTTTTGCTAAGTTTAACACAGTTTATTATCTCAAGGTGAACATCTCAATGACAAACTTAAATTTTCCTAATAATATTACAGGATAGGTATTCGTATCATTTTATTAAACAAGATTATTAGATGCTTTTGTATATTAGTGTATACGTGTCTGCCCTTACTGTAAATGCGCAGTCGTGATTTTATTTACTTTGGACTGAATTTCTGAATTTTGGAATTTGCACCGTTTTTGGACCTTCTTTTTAGCTCGCCGGCTTGTTTTTGTCTCCATAGTGCTCGATGTTGTCATTGATGACTGTAGCACTCTAATTGTTGTTATTATTATTATTATTTAATTGAACCATTTCGAAACTTCTGCTTTATTATCTTTATGAAATGAAACTTATGATGAAATGAAATGAAATGAAACTTCTTAAAAATCTCTTAAACTTCTTAAAAATCTCTTAAACTTCTTAAAAATCTCTTATCAAATTATGATCGTAGAAGCAGCGATAGGAAATTATAAAGAGTTTTACACTGGAAATATTCGGATATTATCAGAGTAGATAATCCGCTTGTGTACACATCTTCAGGTCGTCTACAATCAGGTACGAATGTTCCTGGTGTTGGCATTCTCTCTTCTGCTCACGGCCCGTTGCATAGGGTAGCCTTTCGCTTTTCTATTATTTTATTTACTAGAACACAGACAAACAAGATAAAAACAGAAAGGAATAGGATAAATTCGCACAACAAATCAAGCGAACTGGCAAACAGGATAGTTTTCTCAGGGAATGACAGCCCTGCCCAGTAAATGTTAGTCGAAGCCGAGGAGAAATTACCGGGAATTAGTTTTATCGAATTTATTAGTATTTTATTGTTACTATCGCTCTTCTCTCTTCAGTGCACTGTCAAGTGGCAGGTGCAAGGTACATATTCATACTCAAAGTCTGCTTTCTCGCTCCACAAGAGCACCCCTTAGATCAACAAGTTAATCCCTTCACAAAGTCTATGCCTTATCCATACCTTATGTAGCCTATAGCTTGGGAAAAATATGGCTTCTGAGGTGGTTTCCCGTTGCCTTCCTGTTACTATATCATCATCTATTAATTCTTAACCTAGAGTTGGCTCGTCCCCTGGACTTTTGTTCCACGAAAATTTACAACATATGTATGTTAGGCCTATCTCTATAATATAGAGATAGGCCTAACATATATATATATATATATATATATATATATATATATATATATATATGTATATATATATATATATATACATATATATATATATATATATATGATATATATATATATATATATATATATATATATATATATGTTAGGCCTGTCTCTATAATATAGAGATAGGCCACGCCTTGATCTAGTTCACTCCTGGTTTTTGCGCTAATCGTCTTGTCAATCCTTCAAAAACGGAATACCATCTCATCGTCACCCCACAGCAGCGTAATGAAATAACTAGCTCAACCATTACATTTAAAATATCCCCTTAATACCACAGATTCTGCACGTAACCTTGGTGCAGTATTTGATTGAAATCTAAACTCATGTTTCAGCAGTTCTGTCGTTCTTATTTTTACCATATCCGTTAATTACGTCAAATTCGTAAGTATCTTGATATTAATTCCGCCACTGTATTAGCTAATGTGCGTGTCCATTTATAACTCGATTATTGTAACTAAAACGTTCGAAATTCTCTTTATCGGGTCGTCTTTAATGTAAAAATTCTCAAATCCCATACCTCTTCTATTCTTAAGAAACTGCACTGGCTTCCAGTCACCAAACGAATAGAATTCAAGACAGCTTAATTCTTGTCTTTCAAAGGTTTAAATTATGGTAAACACATATTTCATTTCACTTTTTCCTATATATCTGACCTCTTATCAATCTATCAATACCATCGTAGTCTTCATTCCTGTAGTAAAAACCTTCTCACTGTACTAAACGCTAAATCTGCCATAGGCAGACGCTCCTTCATGTTTTCTTCTCCGACAATATGGAACTCTCTGCCACAAGATCTTCGATCTTGCAAAGGTACTAGTACTTTCCTGGGCAAACTAAAGACCCGTCTCTTTCCGCCATAGGTCTAAATTGTGACCTGCTTGCCTTGGACCTTGCACTTAATTGGACTGAAATTTAATTTATTTTAATTATACTGAATTGTATAATACTAAATAACCCGTGTTTATGTAATTTGGGCCCCTAAGCAGGGAAATTCAGTTCAGTAAAAATGAGAACTTTTGAAACTGGGTTCCCCTGCTTTCCCTATGTCGTAATTTAGCCACAGATTACTCTAATGAAGATAATAATAATTTGCTACGGACTTTTTCAGATGCTGGAGCATCTTTTGTACGTTGGGGAAGAACAGCTTGTCCAGATGGAACGGTGACTCTATATAAAGGTATGGTGCTCGGTTGTGGTTGTTCAGTCGGGAAAATTTCACTTGAAATTAGAAAGTCAGCGCAGAGGAAAGGCATTAGATTTCATTTAACACATGGGAAACTGTCTACCACTGCTACGATGTAGGTTGTTTGTTCAAGCATTGGAAACAAATAATAAAAACTGATTATGTTACTATTTTATTATCTTATCTTTATCTTCAAGGATTTCATTTGAAGTTTGAAAGTTCATTTTGTGTTAAAGAATATTTCTTTATCGAATGATTTATCTGATGATTTATCTGATGAGCTGATTTATCTTATGAACTGATTTATCTAATGAGCTGATTTATCTGATGGGCTGATTTATCTGACGGGCTGATTTATCTAATGAGCTGATTTATCTGATGGGCTGATTTATCTAGTGGGCTGATGTATCTGATGGGTTTATTTATCTGATGGGCTGATTTATCTGATGGGCTGATTTTATCTGATGGGATCATTCATCTGATGGACTCATTTATCTGATGGGCTCATTTATCTGATGGGCTCATATATCTGATGGGCTCATTTATCTGATACGAGTTTCGTTCATCCTCCGCCTCTCGCTTTCGCTATATGCTGCTATAAAACAGAATATGTGATAGGCGACTGATCTATTTTTAACCACCAAATATTAAATTCCAAAGAAATTCACTCAAAAGTTACCATAGCTCAACTAGTATCTTCGACATGTTGATACAAAGCGACATCAAATTGATACTCTTGTGTGGTATTTGCATGCATATGCTTCGATATCACCTCAGAATATCGCGCCTTTATATTGCAGTGAGTCATACATCTGAGAACCATATCATGCTGTATTGTCATGCTCATGTCTCACTTGATTAAAATGATGCAGCATATGGTTACTCGGTCTTCTAATTAATTACTCTTGTGAGACCTAGCTTACCTTCACGCTCTAAGCTATCTAATCGTTCTTTCCATCATGCTGCACCGCAGATCTGGAATTATCTTCCATCTATTCTTCGGAAATCTTCATTTGAATCACATCGGCCTTTGCTTTCCTCCGAGCAGTTCCATAGGCAGCTGAAGACCTACATTTTCCATCTCTTTTTTCCATCCAATGTCCCCGACTTACGACCAGCTCACAAACCTCCTTTTAATTTCTCTTTATATTTGAATTGGTTTTAAGGCATTTTGTTTTTGCACCTATTTGGACATACCATTGGTTCACCGGCTCGGATTTGTCTCAATAATGCTCGCTGCCATGGAAGACGATAGCACTCTATTGTTGTTCTGTTATATGCTATATGAATCTCATACACATTTAATAACTATAGCTGACAAATAATTCATGGTTGACTTTTGTGTAAATTGGACAAAACTACTGTCAAATCAAAATGGAGAACACTAATTACTTGCCGCATACTCCTGTATCCTTTGCGCAAGTTACATGGTAGGAGGAGATTACAATCGTCAAGGAAATGGAGCTAACTTCCTCTGTCTGACCGAACAACCGACGTTCTTAAGAACTGTGCCTGGTATTCAGGGAGAAGATGGGGCATCTACCATATTCGGCGCAGAGCTTAATATTGGACTTGGTAAATACTGGAATCTATTTTCTAATAAAAACTCTAATGGGCCATTACTTGAGAAAACTTATATGCCATGTGTGAGATGTTATGTTCACGGGGCATCAGATCGCATGATGTTGCCTGGTAGACATGATTGTGGCGCCACGGGATATAGTCTCCAATACTCGGGATTCCTAGTCAGTAACTCACGTGCGAGCGGTTATGTGAGATCATCGTATGTTTGCCTCGATGAGGCTCCAGAGGTTAGACCAGGAACTCCATACAACAGCTTAGCTCGCCTGTTCCCCGTGGAGCCGTTTTGTGGTTCATTACTCTGCGGCCCGTACGTGGAGGGGAATGAAATCACCTGCGCAGTCTGCACTACATGATTTCCCGTCACACATAACGTTGCCGTATTAAACTCCATCAGCTGGTGTTTAATTATGCGATGTAGTAGTCAACTGATCAGCGTGTAGATCAACGAGGTATGAGGTAAAACTGTTAGGAGCAATGCCGTGTATACCAAACCAAGAGGAATGGCGTTGTAAGAGGATACTGTGATTAATATTATCGAAAGCTGCAGAGAGATCAAGGGTAAAATAGAACAATTAAAATTTAATTGTACATAGCTTAGTTGATGTGGCTGCAGTTATAGAGATATTTTGTTTAAAAAAATTCTTTTCAAAATACTTTTAGAAGTATTTTCAAAATACTTTTGTTTGTTTATTTCCGTCTTATTATATTATGTTATAATATTCAATATATTCAATAGCGTTAATAAACAGAAACCAATTAAATGGCATACTAAGAGGTTCTAGAGTTGAATTTCTCTTTCTATATGACCTTTAGGCATAGAAACCCACCTCTTCGTAAGCAGAATCCCCCAGGAATAGTGCTATATCATGCTAGATGATCCACTCATATGTGGACATGAAGCGAAAAGGAAGACATGAAGAGAAAAAGGAAGACTAGGAAGAGTGGAGGCGTTACTTACCATGGACCTGCCAGTAGGCAGCGCACTAAGAGAGAGATATGATCTTTATTCACCAAAATTCACGACATCAATTTAAGAACAAAAAATAGAAGTAACGAAAAGAATGACAAAAGCATCAGGTTAACTCTTAAATCAACTAATTACAATAAAAAATCTCCAATCCTTGGTTAAGCTATTAAGAAGCACACCAGGCAATGCACCTATCAAATATATTCTTATACAATCAATAGAGCATAGAATACAGCGGTACGGTATATCATAGTAGAGCATAGAATACAGCGGTACGGTATATCATAGTAGAGCATAGCATACAGCGGTACGGTATATCACAGTAGAGCATAGAATTCAGCGGTACGGTATATCACAGAACACTATTGCATTGAGCACTATACAGTAAAATATAACCATAACTTCTAACCCTAAATCCCTAACTAACCCCGCTTCTCAATCCCCAAATCTTAATGTTAAATTTCAAATCGATCCCATATAATCGATCCCATAAGCTACAACCCTGACTTCAATCCTAAAGTTCGATACCTCTAATTCAGAATGTATTAGAGTATTTGTTAAAGACCACACTAGGACGTAGTCTGTGTCTTGTTAGCAAGTTGTTCGACAGCGGAGCAGTAGGTGCAGGGTTCAAATCTAGAGCTCCACCCGTCACTGGCATACCATTCGAGCAGGAAACTGACGTTACACTTGGCCTTAGCCTTAGATATCATATCATGTATGACAAAATTTATAATAAACTGTAATAAGTATTACATTGATCATTAATTGCTACATTTGTGTAATAAACTGTAATAAATACTACATTGATTTTCATGAGTTTATACAACTCGCATGGCCCTCAGCCAGTGTTAGTCAGTCACTTGACTTGTATAAAGCATATCACTTGGTTATTGTTTCATCTTCTAATTCACTAAGCGCTTAGTTGAGTTGGTAGTTCATCTGATCGAGCGTGGAGTAATTGCTTTATAGTAATTCAGCAGTTATTTCAATTAATATAGTTTATTCATTTAGTATTTCATCAGATATTTCATCTCGTTTATCATTCGTTTATTAGTACTTTCAGAGGATAAAATCTCTATAAAAATTACAGTTTTAGATAACAGCGCAGCCTCTTTCAATATTCTCGTGACAGATATGTAGACAGATTGATAGACAGATAGGTAGACAGATGGGTAGACAGATGGATAGACAGATAGGTAGAGAGATGGGTATCCTGAGTCTATGTAACATCGGGTAAAGCGTCTAGACCATTTTCTTTCCATTCAGCCTGTCATAGAGTTTATTTAAAAATCTAATGATCTATGCAAATAAAATTCTGGAGCAATGAAGACATATTGATTGATTGATCTAACTGATTGATGTAATTGAATTACGACAGAGAGTCATTTAGAATATTTTATTAATCCACACAATTAATTTCAGTCTAATAGAGATTTCATCATCTGTCAATCCTTTTTTAAAATTTTCATTTGGAATGGCCGAGACGTTAACCGATATGCTTATTTGACGTAACGTCAATCAGTCAATCCATTCGACTATCAATCAATCCATCAGTCAATCCATCAATCAATCAATCAATTAAAATCGAGTCTTAGATCAAACTCAACTCGTATCTGAACAAGGATTGAACCAGCAACCTGTTGATCTACAGAGGAATGCACCAGTTGGACAGTCACGGATCTATTTGAACATGGAGGCGGACGAAGCCTTGACT
>CAJHZI010000500.1:2505000-2568157 GCA_905160935.1 Enchytraeus crypticus | reverse complement strand
ATATATATATATATATATATATATATATATATATATATATATATATATATACATGTATATATACATTCCTATTAATATATAGAAACTTAGCTTGCTTTTGTACTCAAACGTCATTGACAGAATATCCGGGAATTCGAATTGTTTACATATGAGACTGAGTCAAGGCTTTTGACTGACAAATCATTTAAATATCTCTATCTTATACATTTTGGTACATATGCATACAGAAATAGTATAACTTCGTAGCTTACACCTATTGGTCATCGATTACTGGAAGCATTAAATTAACTGATTGAATTTAAGTTTCAATAGTTAAGCATATTGACTAGACAACGAGGTTCGTGGATCGAATCTTGTCCCATATCTCACCCTTCGCTAAACATTTTTCGAGAGACTAGTCGGCGTTCAATATACCATCGAAACCAGTTATGGTAATAACCCATACTGTAACTAACATTACAATCATTTTAACGGAATTATTCAGTGTTTTTACGTTGGTGTGATTGCTTTTACTAAAAGAGTCTTTAAGTGCAAAATTTATATTTATATCGACAGTTGGAAACCAATCAGCTTTTTACGCAAAAGTCACCGAATTTTGCAGCCCAAGCTGGGCCGATACTCTTAAGGGTGTCCTTGAATTTTTGAAGACGGTAGATTGACGTTGAGCTTTGCTATATAAATGTATCGGCAAGTCCGTGGCATGTAAATAACTCCTATAACCAATTCTATTCTTAGCCTTCCATTTCATCGCTACACATGTACATGTACATGTATATGAATTTGTTGTCAAATCATCAAACATCCCATGTCTTGGTCTGGCTGTAGCTTTGTCACTCTTCCTCGTTTACATCTTTTTGCAACCAATTTCCTTTATTATGAGTCCTGTATATATCATGCATATATATATATATATATATATATATATATATATATATATATATATCAAAAGCATACATATATACAAATATATACATGTATATGTATGCCTGTATGTATGTATATATATATATATATATATATATATATATATATATATATATATATTAAGTATTGGGCGTATTCATTTTTTGAATTTAGCAAGTTCGTCGTTAAATTTCTTAATATACTGTATGCTGTTAAGCATATTAAGATAAATTGAGCACGGGCTTAAGTAAAATATCTTAGCTCTTATATAAACGTTTATTTATTTACTCTCAATATACTGATACATAGGCCTATATTATATTTATGTATATCATCATCATCATTCTTATGTATATATGCATATATAATGTATATACATGTATATATAAGATATATATATATATATATATATATATATATACCTAAATATATACATACAAATATATAGGCCTACATATACTGTATATATATATACAAACAAGTACGTGTGTACTGTTTATATTGAGGCATATATACATATAATTATATATATATATATATATATATATATATATATACATGTATATATAATTATATATGTATATGTGTATACACTGCTCGCTTAGCTATTTTGAGCTATTGCCATGCAGTAGGCTACTCATGTTACTGACTTGTATAAAAAATTTCATCGTGTGTGACGACCTTTCTGAATTGATAAATGCTTGCACGATCTTTTGACAATGGCGCGGCTTAGCTACTCTACTTAAATCCATGCTCAATTCAACTAAATGCGCGTAACGGTATATTTTATGGAATTTAACGATAAGTCAAAAAATTGTAAATTATACCCAATTTTGTCAATAAGAATCGAAACATAGTTTGAATGGGCGAGAGTGCTCATTTGAGGTCTTTTTGATAATTGTGAGTCTTCAAATATAACACTAAACAAATATTTTACAAAGTGCTGGTTTTTCTTGCACTGAACAAAATGAGACATAATGTAATTAATGAAATGTCCGTAATTAGTAAATAGCTAATAGAAAAAACTAGGTTAAATCAATGTCATAATTAATTAGTTAACTGAACTTGTTTGAATGGACGCATGCTCACCTGAAAATTAAGAGGCCATTGGTTCGAATTTCAGAATTCCATGTGATATGGAAACATACGTAGAACCTAAAACTAGTTTTTTGTTACAAATTCAAAATATTTATCCTTAAATTAGCTATACTGATCTACAGTATTTGACTATAACATCTCTACACTCAATGCATAACAAAAGTGTTAGATTGTTGAAGTTTAGGAATAGAGAATGTAAACGATATTCCTAAAAATTCAATTTGGCATCCTATCTTTTACTCGACCTGAAGTAGTCCCTATTAGTTTTACATAGCAGAAAAATTATTTAAATTTTTTACACAGCAGATCAAGAATATCTGCTTTGATACATCTATCAAATGTTTTGTCTATTGTGTCTATATGGAACACTTATATCGAATAGTGATTATGCATTGTCACAGAAATAGAGATTACAAGTACCTTTACTTGCTACCCTCAGAGTCGAGAATCAGACAATGTAAAAATTAAAGCTAGTCACCACGGTACCTAGTAGAACTATTAAGATATAATATAATAGTAATTATTTAACAATATTCAGTAATTTTCAAGATGAACATTCAGATATGTTTTCAAAATAAACTTTTGTAAATTTGACCATTTGCGGATTGCTGACAACACCTGACTCATCAGGTTTTGTGAAATTTCTATTTATTTTATGAAATTTTACTTTTTATGGCAATTTAGCAAAACATTATTTACCATTTGTATGACATTTGTTCATCCTAGACTGTCAGCTTGCAGACATCGTTTTCTCAATAGACGTCCCGGAGAATCTTTCAGACTTCACAGAAATAAAGAAATTCATCGACAGCTTCGTTCAGATCTACTTGATCGTAAACCCGACTGCAGTTCGAATCTCCGTCTCGACCTTCGACTACCGAGGAGCGACAATCAGTTTCTCTTTTACCAACTACGTATCTGAAGATGCTGTTCAGGGAGCAGTTGATGGACTTCCGCACTATCCTAGTAGCACTGGTGATCCGTTCTTCGCCCTAGACAACATTGATCGGATGGTGTTTCAACCGGAAAACGGAGCTCGCGGTCCTCCGGTAAGATCTCTCGCCGTGATCATGTTGAACAACATCGTGACGAGAAGGGAGATGGTTAGCGACGCCTCCATAAGACTTCAGGAGAGGGGCATCAAAGTGGTTGTAGTGGGAATCACGAACGCGGTAAATGACGCGGATCTTGCAGCCGTGTCAGGTGGTCTGATGATCAACACGATGAAGGTCGCCTCTTACGCTGACCTGCAATCGTCGGTCAACGTACTAGCGAGCGAGCTGTGCAACACTGCAGCTGCTACAGGTATGCAGCAGAAAATTTTTTTTTTCGTTTTGTTGACATTCTCAATGTTTGTTTTTCACAATTGATATTTGCAAGAATGCGGTTTGATGCAAAAACTTTGAAAACGTTGATGCAATTTCCATTCATATATGGAAATTGCAAAAGTTAATATTTATACCAGTTCTTTTAAGCTAATAATATGACATTGAGAAACTTCATTGCTTAAAGGAAGAGAGGATGCCAAATTTAACATGTGCTACCTGCAAATATAAGCTAACAAAATTGTTCCTTTACAGGCGAATAGAGCATCAGATCAAATGGAAAATGAAATTCGAAACCTAGCCTTGTCCGTTTTAGAGTATATATAATATTTTATAAGGCAAAGATAAAGCATTGTCCTAGTTATTACAGAAGTGAATATCTTAAGACTTTTCAATTATTTTAATCATTCATAATTAATATATTAATATATTTATTAATAAAATCATTTTTTTATTACTATATTCATTTTCCAGGCGTCAGTTGCAGAGCAGCTGTGGACATTGTCCTGATGCTGGACGAATCCTCCAGTGTGACTGAGACAGCTGGGACGATCAACTGGTACACCTACCTGCTCGGACTGGCGCAGAGTTTTGTAGGATCTTTCCCTATCGGACCCGAGGCAACAAGGGTCGGAGTACTAACGTTTGGCACAAACGTGACGGTAGCGTTTTATCTCAACGAAATGACGGACATAGCGAATGTGACGAAGGCTATCGGGACTCTGGCCTACCACGGTGGGACGACAGATCTCGTGGAAGCTCTGAGAGTTGCGAGGTAAGATTTTTGACGGCGGGATTTAGCGCACTTAGTTTAGTTGAGCATTAATTATCGAAGTTAAGCTACATCGACCTTTGTGAGTGACCATCTTGGAAGACCGAATGTAGACAGCTTAGGAAGGAAAAATCCCAGGGTGATGGAAGGTTATTTTTAACTGGGCGCCGGCTGCAATAGATGCGCCATCAAATGGCAACGATTACAAATAACCATGACGAGGAAGGAGTAAATGTGCCTTAAACAAGCATCTGTGCTTCCTAACGCAGTGTGCCGTTATGTTTACGTTATGTAAGTAGTGTGATAGAGGTGCTTCGGAATGAGGAATTCTCTAGTAATTTGATTACGGTATACTAGCAAAGCAGATTCATTGTAGCCATTCATCAGTATCATCTTCCCTCCCGTGATCACTATGTGCGGAGTTCAAATCTTGGACTCGCCTGTCACTGACATCGCTTTCGAGTGAGGAAAATAACGCTAAAAATAGATTTTCCAGCTTAACTGTAATGTCTAGAATACTGTACCATATTTGAGAGTCAAAGACACAGTTTAATATCTGTTTTCTTACTGAAGTGCTATATCAAATATGATATTATGGGGTTTTGAAACCCGCCACCTCTTGGTTATGAGGCAAGCTTGCTATCAACTAGGACTCTAAATATTATTTACCCACAACTACTATTACAACTTTTTTAACACAGTTACGGATTCGGAGATCCTTATTAAATTATACATGTATGTAATCGTGACTGATTGATGTACCTCAGGGTCAACATGTTCTCGTCAGAGCACGGATCTAGGGATGATGTTCCTCGGATTGCTCTTCTCATATCCGATGGACCTCCGAGTCCTGATCCGAGCAGGACGATCCAGGAGGCCGAGCTGCTGAAGAGGTCCGGAGTGTCCGTGTACGTAATTGGAGTGACTTCCGGCATCAACGAGACAGAATTGAAAGCCGTTTCCAGCGGTGCCTCCACTCATTTCTTTAACGTTAGCAATTTCGATCAACTGGTTGGATTGGGAAACCATCTTGTGGAAACCGTGTGCAACAATTTAACGTTGATTCCGACCATATTCAGCACAACAACAACAACGACAACGGAGACATCGACAACGTCGACGACAACAACGACTGTAACGACAACCGTTACAACGACGACAACACGTACAACTACGACAACGGCTGCGCCAACGAGCACTTCAACAACAACTACTACAACTCCAACTACGACAACAACAACTACAACAAGGACTTCAACAACAACCAGTACAACAACTAGTAAGACAACGTCGACAACAAGTCCTACAACAACAAAAACAACAACAACAAGTACAACAACAACAACAACAACAAGGACTTCAACAACAACGTCGACAACTGTAACTACCACAACAACATCGACAACGATCAGGTCAACAACAACAAGCACAACAACCGTGACGACAAGCACTACCTCAACAACCACTACAACAACGTCGACAACAACAACAACAGCAACGACAACTGCAGCACAAACTACCACAGAAATCTTGACGTCTACACCAGGCTTACGTGAGTTATCATCTCTCTTGCGTTTTGAATTCAGCTTATAAAGTCTACGTCAATACCAGATAGGCATCCTTCTTCGATTATCACCCGGAGGTTGAGTTCGTCCGTCACTGATATCTTTGCCTTGAAATAACTAATAAATATCCTGGCTTGAAGACGTGCATGCAGTTGTTGGTATTTAATTCTGCATCATCTATAAGGTGAAATCACTGGTCTTGTCCATACACTGCCTCTAGACTCTAAGTTTTGCTAAGTTGTCAACAATAACTTAGTAAATTTGGAGATTTAATATAGGTCCGCATATGTGCGTTGTACTAAATAAGAAAAACGTTCCTCGCAGAGAAAACTGGAAAAGTTTAATTATAGAAGTCAATCCTAGCCGTAGAATTAAATTGCGCTATGTTACGCAAAATGACATTTTAAGTGTAATTGTTTCTCAGCAAATCGGAGCTAAAATATGAAGCTAATGACTAGAATGGGGGTCTAATGAAAATCTTAAGCAATTAAGAATAACTTCATACGTTCACCTCAGTGACTTCTTAGTTACAATGCAACTGTAGGATCTCTTAGTCCACTGCCAACTGGCAGGTCCTTGATATATAACGCCTCCACTCTTCTCTGTCTTCCGTTTTCTCTTCATGTCCACACTAGCTAACTGAACAGTTATTAATAATTAGCATTAATAATAATTAATATTAAAAATTATTGATCATTAATATCAATATTAATTAATAGAATTGCAATTAATATCTTACATAACTGTAGGATATTAATTATAGTTTATTAGTCAGAACGATATTTAAAATCTTTTCTCTGAACAGCCTTATTAGCGCAGCTGCGCACTTATTGATATCTTGTACAGTTCTACATGTACACATATTGATCTCTGCATGCCCTTCTACACATCGACCTCTTCATATAGTCCTTTACTTATTGATCTCTATTATATTTCATTAATTCTTACTAATTCTGATTAAAAAATAAATTGATTGATTCTCTTCTAAGATAGTA
Organism: Enchytraeus crypticus; assembly: GCA_905160935.1. Lineage (NCBI taxonomy): Eukaryota > Metazoa > Annelida > Clitellata > Enchytraeida > Enchytraeidae > Enchytraeus > Enchytraeus crypticus. The sequence goes on along the minus strand of CAJHZI010000500.1, from coordinate 2,561,499 downwards.
ATGACAATCATTTAAGCGAAAACACTGCATATTTTAACATTTAAACGTTTAGGCTGTGAAGAGCTGGTTGCGGATTTAGTTTATGTCTTGGACCAGTCGACGAGTATTTTGGCTCCGCCCAGCGACTACGACACGTGGTATACCTTCACACTGGGCTTCCTGGCCGACCTCACATCCAGACTGCCCATCTCTCAGAACGAGACTCAGGTGGGTCTCCTCAAGTTCAACCAGCTAGCAACGGTTGTCTTCAACCTCACGGATTACTCGAACAGCGAGGAAGTTGAAGATGCGATCAGGATGATCGATCCAGTGGGGGGTGACACGGATTTAGCCGAAGCTTTAAGACAGACAAGGTAGGCCAATTATTAGAGTTTTATTTTGTATAGCTTTAAAGCTGTAAGATTTTATGTTATTAAAATTTATCTTATTACCTCTATTTACAGCTTTAATTTTGAAGCTAAGATAGCAGGCTCACATTAGTTTCATTTCTCTAAATTATGACGGTGACGAAACAAGCTTAGGATTTAAACTTTTCCTCTACTGTTCAGTAGCCGGATACTATAGCGACATTGTCACTATTCCACTAATATCTTCCAGTGAAAATGTAAAAGGGCTGTACAGTGGCTATTTTTTGGTTGAAAAGAGCCTGCAGCAAGTTCTCTAAAATAAATAAATATGCCTTCAAAATTTGAAAAAGAAAATACCAATTTTTACTAACTAAAGCTTCCCGACCCTAGCTAAATTGAGATTCAATAGAAGAAGATGATGACGACTAGCTATAGGTTCAGCCTCCATTTCATATATAGGTTAACCTGCGTTCTTACAGCATATTTATCCTATTAATATCGCATTGAATATAATTTCAATATTATACTTTCAATGCATTTTAAAGACATGAATATCAATACCATTTATACAAGCGGAGGTACGGTACTAGAATTAATAAATTTTGACTATATAATACATGTATATCAATATTTTAGTGTATTTAATTTATGTGAATGAGTAAATTTGCGTTTTTCTTTAATACTTGTAGACTTCAAATGTTCTCTGAAATGAAAGGAGCACGATCAAACGCGCGCCACATAGCTCTGCTACTAACCGACGGTCAGACTGATGAAATAACGTTAAATTCCACCCTGATGGAAGCGAATCTTGCAAAAGCTGACGGCATAGAGATATTTATCATCGGAGTGTCGCCTGGCGTCAAAGTAGAAATCCTGGAAGAAATAAGCAGCTACCCCCACGAGATTCATTACACACAACTAAACGCCTTCTCTGATCTATGGAGCATCTTGAACAACATGACTCTTGCTCTCTGCGCACCTCCAACTACTGAGGCAAGTACAACAGTGCAACAAACAACATGGCGCTCAACGGTTGCTGAAGAAAATGCAACAGCGACAACTGAAATGTCAGAAAGAGCAACCTCTGAAGGTACAATGGAAACAGAGGCGCCCGTCGAGAATGGTACAACTGTTTTATATGAAAACACCGAGAATGGTACCACTGTTTCATATGAAAACACCAAGAATTATGAACACACCACGGAGACAATTGAGGCCTCTAATATTTCAACTGTTGCACAATCAACGAGTTCTAGATCAGAAGCAATACCCACTACAACTCCACTGGAAACAACACCCGCTCACTTCCTGAACCAGACTGAAACAGAAACTAATGAAAACGAAACAACAGCTGAATTCGAAACAACATTCAGTGTTGCACTAACGAGAATTTCCGTTGCTTCTGTTTCAACATTTTCCAATGCAACAGAAGCAACAACAACCGGTGTTCCTGTGAGTGTGTCTGCGGAGAACACAAAACCTTTGACTGAAACAACATCAACAGTTGAAAATACAATTGCTACGGGCGTAGCTGAAAATGCAACAAGTGCAACTGAAATATCAACTGAAAATACAACGATTGCAATTGAAACCATTCCGGTTGTAACTACAGCAGTTGTTGTTGAAACTGTGTCAGTCGAAAATACAACAATTACGGAAGTCCAAACCACCCTCACTGCAAAAGAAACCACTCCTGAAGTACTAGTGACAACATCGGGGAACGAAGTAAGAAATACTTCAGAAACCGTTGCAACAGAATACAATGCAACAGCGTCAATGAGTAGTCCAGCAACAGGACTATCAGAAAGTGGTTCATCTCAAACTACAACATTTGTTGAGAAATCAACAACCACAGGCGAACAACAAACATCAGGTATACAACAAACAACATCAGTTGTACAACAAACATCAGGAGGTGTACAACAAACAACGCTAGAAATACAACAAACAGCATCTGAAGTTAGAACAATTCCACCAGAAACAACAGCTGTGATTAGAACAATTCCATCAGTGACAACAGCTGAAGTTAGAACAATTCCACCTGAGACAACAGCTGAGGTTAGAACAATTCCACCTGAGACAACAGCTGAAGTTAGGACAATTCCACCAGTGACAACAGCTGAAGTTAGAACAATTACTCCTGAGACAACAGCTGAAGTTAGAACAATTCCACCTGAGACAACAGCTGAAGTTAGGACAACTCCACCAGTGACAACAGCTGAAGTTAGAACAACTCCACCAGTGACAACAGCTGAAGTTAGAACAATTCCACCTGAGACAACACCGGAAGTTAGAACAATTCCACCAGTGACAACAGCTGAAGTTAGAACAATTCCACCTGAGACAACAGCAGAAGTTAGAACAATTCCACCAATGACAACAGCTGAGATTAGAACAATTCAACCTGAGACAACAGCTGAGGTTAGAACAATTCCACCTGAGACAACAGCTGAGGTCAGAACAATTCCACCAGTGACAACAGCTGAAGTTAGGACAACTCCACCAGTGACAACAGCTGAAGTTAGAACAACTCCACCAGAAACAACAGCTGAAGTTAGAACAATTACACCAGTGACAACAGCTGAGGTTAGAACAATTCCACCAGTGACAACAGCTGAAGTTAGGACAACTCCACCAGTGACAACCTGAAGTTAGAACAATTCCACCAATGACAACAGCTGAAGTTAGAACAATTCCACCAGTGACAACAGCTGAAGTTAGAACAATTCCACCTGAGACAACAGCTGAAGTTAGGACAATTCCACCAGTGACAACAGCTGAAGTTAGAACAATTCCACCAGTGACAACAGCTGAGGTTAGAACAATTCCACCAGTGACAACAGCTGAAGTTAGGACAATTCCACCAGTGACAACGTCTGAAGTTAGAACAATTCCACCAATGACAACAGCTGAAGTTAGAACAATTCCACCAGTGACAACAGCTGAAGTTAGAACAATTCCACCTGAGACAACAGCTGAAGTTAGAACAATTCCACCTGAGACAACAGCTGAGGTTAGAACAATTCCACCTGAGACAACAGCTGAGGTTAGAACAATTCCACCAGTGACAACAGCTGAAGTTAGAACAATTGCACCTGAGACAACAGCAGAAGTTAGAACAATTCCACCAATGACAACAGCTGAGATTAGAACAATTCAACCTGAGACAACAGCTGAGGTTAGAACAATTCCACCTGAGACAACAGCTGAGGTCAGAACAATTCCACCAGTGACAACAGCTGAAGTTAGGACAACTCCACCAGTGACAACAGCTGAAGTTAGAACAACTCCACCAGAAACAACAGCTGAAGTTAGAACAATTACACCAGTGACAACAGCTGAGGTTAGAACAATTCCACCAGTGACAACAGCTGAAGTTAGGACAACTCCACCAGTGACAACAGCTGAAGTTAGAACAATTCCACCTGAGACAACAGCTGAAGTTAGGACAATTCCACCTGAGACAACAGCTGAAGTTAGGACAATTCCACCAGTGACAACAGCTGAAGTTAGAACAATTCCACCAGTGACAACAGCTGAAGTTAGAACAATTCCACCAATGACAACAGCTGAAGTTAGAACAATTCCACCTGAGACAACAGCAGAAGTTAGAACAATTCCACCAATGACAACAGCTGAAGTTAGGACAATTCCACCAGTGACAACAGCTGAAGTTAGGACAATTCCACCAGTGACAACAGCTGAAGTTAGAACAATTCCACCAGTGACAACAGCTGAAGTTAGAACAATTCCACCAATGACAACAGCTGAAGTTAGAACAATTCCACCTGAGACAACAGCAGAAGTTAGAACAATTCCACCAATGACAACAGCTGAGGTTAGAACAATTCCACCAGTGACAACAGCTGAGGTTAGAACAATTCCACCAGTGACAACAGCTGAGGTTAGAACAATTCCACCAGTGACAACAGCTGAAGTTAGGACAACTCCACCAGTGACAACAGCTGAAGTTAGAACAATTCCACCTGAGACAACAGTTGAAGTTAGAACAATTACACCAGTGACAACAGCTGAGGTCAGAACAATTCCACCAGTGACAACAGCTGAAGTTAGGACAACTCCACCAGTGACAACAGCTGAGGTTAGAACAATTCCACCTGAGACAACAGCTGAGCTCGAGACAACAATTGAAGTATCAACCAGCTCAAGCTTTACGTCTACAAACCCTAGTACACTATCAACTAGCAGTACAGTATCAACTAGCCCAAGTACAGTATCAACTAGCCCAAGTACAGTATCAACTAGCCCTAGTACAGTATCAACTAGCCCTAGCACTTTATCAACAAGCCCTAGCACTTTATCAACAAGCCCTAGCACTTTATCAACAAGTCCTAGCACGTTATCAACAAGTCCTAGCACGTTATCAACAAGTCCTAGCACGTTATCAACAAGTCCTAGCACGTTATCAACAAGTCCTAGCACGTTATCAACTAGTACTAGGTCAACTCAGACAATATCGTACCAGCCACCAGGTATGTTCTGTACTTGAATAATATTTTGAATTATTTTACTGAGAATTTCTCTGAAATGGGGTGATTAAATCAATGGTTCGATGCAGACTTACCTTATGTCGTATGTAGATGAGAATCTGAATTCTAAAGTGCGATTGAGTTTAAAATGTTTTGTTACTTTTTTCTCTTTGTTATATGTGGAGGTTTGTCTTCGCCTATGATAACTACGGAGAAGGCATTTACAACGCACACAACTTTTTTAAGGAACATCTTAATTGTTTAATTTTTCATTCAAGCATACAACTCATCAATTTCTTGTTACATCTTAATATATAATATTGTATCAATTGTTGTATAGTATATGAAATGTACGAGGTGATTTTTACTATCTCTAATATTTACTCCTTTGTAGTTTTTGTATTGAAAGATAGTATTGGAAAATTTGTAGATGTACTAGTGTGCGGCCCTCATTAAGTTGTTTACATACTTACAGACATTCTAAAGTCGTCCGGTTCTTAGGTAATTTGTTTTTCACTAAAATCAATAGCAAAGTTCTAATCTCACGTCGGCTACCTACTCGAATGCATATCAGTATCTGACCAAGCACTAGATTTGAACAATACAAATCTTCTCTCTGTTCCAAATTTTCTCACATCGTTGAATAAAAGTTCAATCTCTTGCGCAGCATCAATGATCTGGAACTCTTTACCTACTAATCTTCGCACTTGTTCTTCTCTTTTAACTTTCTCTGGAAAGCTTTAGATATATCTCTTCCCGTTGTAGACATGCTCTATCATAACCTATTATACTCGGTTCGAATTCCAGTCGGATCGGCTGTGACAATATTCAACGTGAATCAGAGGCAGACGTTAAACCTTAAGCGGCATAGCTAAACGCTATTCATTAGCTACGATTGCTTGAACCCATATTTATACACCTGTGTTAATGATGTTAGACGATTGAAAGACCCACTCATATATGGAAATGAAGAGGAAATCGGAAGACAGCAGAAGACTGGAGGCGTTACACACCAATATGTCAGTAGGCAGTGCACTAAGAGAGAGAGTGAGAGTGAGAGAGAGAGTTTATTATGTGTGTTTATGTGTATGTGTTTATGTTTGTATGTGTTCCACGCAGTATTGCTGTGCCCATTAGTTGCCGATATCGTTCTAATACTGGACCAGTCGACGAGCATAGTGTACGGCGAGGGCGGGTATGACAACTGGGACAAGCATATCAAGGGCTTCTGCCTCAGTCTAGTCGAAACTTTCGTCATTTCACCAGACACAACCCGAGTTGGGGTGCTGAAGTTTAGCGGCAGAGCCGAACCCACGTTTAATTTAAACACGTACACTAATAGAGCAACTTTGGAAGCAGCAGTTAGAAGCTTGGAGATAAACGGAGGTGAAACGAACATTGCCGATGCTATTAGGCAAACAAGGTTATAAATGAGATATACATGAATTTCTTAGCATAAATTGTTTGTGCAAATGCATTTAAACGTTTGTTTATACATTTACTTATCATCAACTGTGATGATAAAATGTAAATGGTTTTTTAAACATTTACTTATCATCTTAACGTTATCATCTTAACTTAAACATTTACTTATCATCTTAACGTTATCATCTTAACTTAAACATTTACTTATCATCTTAACGTTATCATCTTAACTTAAACATTTACTTATCATCTTAACGTTATCATCTTAACTTAAACATTTACTTATCATCTTAACGTTATCATCTTAACTTAAACATTTACTTATCATCTTAACGTTATCATCTTAACTTAAACATTTACTTATCATCTTAACGTTATCATCTTAACTTAAACATTTACTTATCATCAAGTATGATTATCTAGACTGTTAAATTTCAAGATCTCGTGGGGTAGGCCTGGATGATGTGCATTTTTTTCTTGCAGATTTTCTATTATGTAAACGCTATATTTAAATAATGAGGTAGTTCATATCTAAATTAACATTAAAGAAAATAAATGTCTTATAATATGAAGTTTATAAGTAGTCAACGATGAGAGAATAGAATTAACTTTGACTGAAGCTTAAATATTAAACCAGGAAAACTATTAGGTATGCTACAACGCACACATTATAATGAAAAGTATATCTATGAAGATTTCTGTCTGAATCATTTAAAACAAGTATCACCAGATTATTCTATTTAAGGGAAATCCAGCTTTGAAAAGTGTTAATGCCATTGTTTTGTTTTATTTGAAATTTTATTTTTGCTCCCAAATTAAATAACTTGAATTTGATAGAAACTGCTCAGGAAAATTAATATACTAATTATTCAGTTATTATATCCTTTACCAGGCTACTCTTTATCTTCTAGTTTAAAGCAGCCATGAAGGCACACGGCATTTAATTACAAGATAGCCAAAACGTATGCAAATAAGTTCAGATTAAGTGCTGCATTACTTTATTTGCTATATAATGCTACCTTATATACATTTCATGAATATATGATGAGTATATAGATATTTAGTAATTGTGCGTGGCCTTACATTCAGACAGGTAATGTTCACAACGGGGAATGGAGCAAGGCCCGGTTCAAGAAGGATTGCCATCATGTTAACTGATGGCGAGGCCAACAGGGAGCTAAACGACACGATTCCAGAAGCTGACGCGGCTAAGCGGAGTGGCATTGAAATCTACGCCATCGGCATAACGAGCAAAATAAACCCCGCCCAACTGCAGGCCATCGTCAGTCCGCCAGCCAACGACCATTTCTTCTATGTTGATAAATTTAGCCTCCTGAACACTATCTACGAGAGTCTGATGGTCAACACGTGCGGTGATCTTTTGATCAGACCTTCTACAAGTACAAGTGCTTCAACCAGCAGTACAGTAAGTACGAGTACACTACCAAGTACAAGTACTTCTGCAAGTACAGCTACTTCGTTGAGTACTAGTTTGTCGTCAAGTTCAATTACAAGTTCTGTACTAAGCTCCAGTACTGCAGCAACCTCAAGTACTTCACAGAGTACAATTACAAGTAGTACTCCATCGAGTACCAGTCCGACAATTGTGACAAGTACAATCATTTCAACGAGTACAATTGAGAAGTCATCTTCTACGATCACGACGACGACAACAATAATTGTTCCAACTTCTTCATCAACGATATCGTCTTCATCTACGACAACATCGAGCGTTTCATCGTCAACTCAGTCTTCATTTCCGACTACCACGTCAATAGTTCCTGAAACTACAACTGCAGGTTACTAGTTGCATTCTTATTAGAATAATAAAGAATCAGACAATTACAATTACAAGAGCTATGAATAGTTCAAACTAAATTTCTTTTAATTCAATTAATTTGATGAGTTGCTACATTAAATAATACTAATGTACAGTATATTAGTATTATTTTTATGGACTTCATAATTTAACGAGGTACTCTTAAGAGGCCGATCAATTGATCTTTTGTCGTATAATTTCAAACACGACTACCGCTTGTGCTACAGAGTTTCATTGCTTAACTGTTGTCTTTGTAGTTTTTCGTTATTTCCTCGAACCTCACCATGCTTATTAGTAAAACTAATATTTGCTTTTAATAGAGCACTGAATACAGCCTGGTCGGATTTAAGAAGAACCTTCTGACATTCTTTTTTATTCAAAACTGTTAACACTCGGTCTTCCAAGGAAGTCACCCATCCAGATCCTAATCGAGCCCGACGTGCCGTAACTTCGGTCACTGACGCGCAGCTTAACAAAGTCCGCAAAATCCCGCCCCTATATATCTACCCTGCTTCTTCTAAGTTCTCATTAGTTCTCATAAGCGGCACGTCAAAGTTAAAAATATCAAAATATCATCGAATTCTAAAATGATTATGATTTCACAAATCTTTAAATTTTTACCGCAGATGATTTTTAGTCTCTCTTTCTCAATACGACATACGCGTTGATTTTCATCTACTCAACATTGGTTCTCCCCACAAGCGGGTTAAGTGCTAAAGTATTTCATAAGCGATATAGAAAATAACCGTCTAATTTGGGCCGCATTTTATTGTTTATAATACTGATTCAATCAGTTGTAGTGACGAAAATATTATTTGTATTTTTTTATAGAAATACCGGAATGTCGTGGTGCAGTTGATCTCCTACTGATCCTGCCTGAATCCACAAGCGTGGTGGAAGATGTTACAGCCTGGAGGCAACAGATCATTCCCTTCGCTCAGAGACTTGTTCAAGCTTACACTGTGGGTCCAAGGGCCGCACAGATCGCGGTTGTGCTCTATGGTACGCAATCGAGACTGGCTTTTCCATTCAGTGCTTATGGCAGTGGAAGCGATGTGATATCAGCTATTGGTCAGCTTGTTCCCGGAGGTGGTCAAAACAATCTGGCTGCAGCAATTCGATTAGCCTGGTCAGTATTTTGTTTTCTATTTTGATCACCGACCGACACCGTTCAGGATCTTTTTCGTTCTCTTCAGCACATATTTTTTAAGATCGTTTAGGGTGAATCGGTTTGTGGTAACATGTGATGGGGGGACGTCCCTGACATCATCCTTGTATGAAACGGACGTTTAATCTTTATTATTATTAGTAATGGCATGGCCATGATTATCTCAAATTAGCGCTTTGTTTTATAATAGAGTATTTGTGTTATTTTTCAGATGTGATATGCATTGGTTATTGGAATGCAGCATCGGGTTTTGTAGTGATTAATGGTTATCTATAATATCTTACACCAATGTTTCACATACTTTTATATCACTCTCGCCATTTCAGAATTCATTTCATAATGTTACTGACTATTTGAAAACGACAAACTTAATTGAAAAAGAAATTTTTCGTCGATTTCTGTTGCATTGAATTTTATGTTTTCCTAAAATTAAAGGTTGCATTAAGTTGCGCCCTTGATGTAGTGACTTCCAAACTTAAGACCAGAAGGTGTAATGAAGGAATGTCCTTTAGAGCGAGATCAAGATATTTGTGGAAGAAATGTCCATTTGTGAGCCACAAATCAGAATTTAAGTAAATATTTGGTCTAAATTTCGCTCATATATAACTAGGTCTACGTAAGAGCAATCCAATGATAGATTTAAGTGTGTTTGTTGTAAACTAATTGCACGCTTAATGAAATAATAATAATAATAACACATGCTATTGTGAAATGATCAACTACGTTGATATATATCATTTTAATACCACATGTTAAATCGGTTAGGCAATTTTGTCCATTTTTCGTATAGCCAGTCCAGTGAAACGTCCGAGATTTTACTCTCAGATCAGCGTGCCTGGGATTCGAACCCGCGAGGGTTCAATTCACGTAAGGGTACTCATTTAAAATTAAAACTCATGACGTTATCTGCACCTCTAACCATTGCGCCATTGAGACATTCGATATTCATGGCATTGAAATTGTTTGTACAGGACCACTGTGTTTACACCTGCGAGCGGCTCAAGAAGCGGCGTAAGCCGCATGACTATCTTATTGACAAACAAGGCATCTGATGTACAAACAAATGCGACGAATGAAGGATACTATGCTAAAGCAATGAATATCGAAATATTCACAGTTGGCATATCTAAAAATGTAAACACAGACGAGTTGAAAGAAATAGCTAGCTACCCTTACACTACACATTCTCTGTACGCGGATGATTACAGTAGGTTATACGGCCTGTTGCCTGATCTTGTAATGTATTCCTGCGCGTTAAAGTCTACCCTAGGAACAGAGGGAACGCAGTCTACGATTACGTTTTCATCGCAATCGTCTAGTTCAGTTTCATCACAACCAACGAGTTCTTCCCAATCAACCGGTTCTTCATCCATCGCTGCTGTATCATCGAGCACCATCAGTTCGACCATTCCTATCACCTCTTTAACGTCATCAGCAACAAGTGTTACCAGTGCAACGATTCAGTCGACCCAGCCTTCAAGTGCCACCCCTGCAGTTACCAGCTCAACCATCTCTTATGCATCAACGTCTCCCTCGCAGTCGTCAACTACTATTTCAGGTTTAGAATTTTATATTTTTATTGCATAGATCCACTTCTTGATGTGCTTTATACTTAATTTTAAGTGATAGGATCGCACACCAGGTATAGTATATTTTTATTTCTACGACGATTCCGAGACTGAGCGACAGACTGAGTTCGGATTCGAACTATCTATACATGTATATACTAGCACTGTACTTATGCTTGTTTGCTTATTGATTGAATAGTTAATATATTTGTTTGGTTGATGAGCTTTTGAATGAGTTATAAATTGATTTACCGATTGGATAGTTGGTCAATTAATTGAATAATGAACTGATTAATTATTTGATTGATTAATTATTTATGATTGTAGAAATACTCTGCCCAGCAGTTGCTGATATCGTTCTCATTGTTGACGAGACAATGCCAGACAATAATCCCAGCAATTTCCTCATCAACACGGTTGGATTTCTCAGAACGTTCGTCTCATCTTTTGTCGTGATGCCAAGTCTGACGAGAATTGGATTGATTTCGTTTGGAGAGAGGGCAACAGTGAATATATCGTTGAGCCAGTACAACAACGTAGATGACGTGTCCAGGGCTCTCAATGCCTTGTATCCAGAACAACAGCCCGTGCTCAATATATCAGATGCTCTTAGACTTGCAAGGTTGGGAAATTTTTTACAATTTCATTTTAGTATATTTAATGCAAATAGTGATGTAAAAAGCTGTAATGCCAATGTTAACGTCAGTTTCAGCTCTCGAAAGTTGTTAAATGTCGTCTCAGAGCAATATACGGATACTGCTATAATTGAACTGTTTAAATTCATAAGAGCTCCTTTCCTGGTCTTCAATTTTCACTTCCTTCTACATTTCTGTTTTACAATGAATGCTGCATGTTTTCATTCATCAGTGAGCATATGTAGTTGCTTTTCCATTATTGACCGATTTAAAAAGATCCTAACAGTATGTTGATTTTGATTGTGTGGTTTTATGAATTTATATGGGGTATTTAATTAATTTGAATTGCGCCAAAACCTAAAAGCATCAACGAAATGATATGCAACAGTGTCACTAAATTAAAAGTTATTTATTTCATTTGTTTAATTTTTAAATTCATTTTCTAGTTGCATAAATGTATGGCCAGTTTCTGTTATGATTTTCTGAAAATTGAACTTTTTGAAACTCAATATTAATTTCATTCAATGCGAGGAATGCTAATATAGGCTAAGTATATCATTAAAACGTCTCTATGTTTGTGATAAGATATATAGAAAAACTCAGAGTGATCTAAGAACTCCTAGATGAGATAAATGATTACATGTAGTAATGTGGTAATGTGTATTTGAAGATTGGTGTATTTGAGTACAAATGAGAAAGACAGACAGAGAGAGAGAGAGAGAGAGAGAGAGAGAGAGATAGAGAGAGAGAGAGAGAGAGAAGGAGAAGATGATAGTAAAAATTGTCCAAATACCGGTGCGCAAATTTTGAATTGCATAGAGAAGAAGTGTTTCCTAACCGCTCGGCTGTTCGGAATGGAGCTAGACGAATTGCCGTGTTAATAACCGACGGACCTCCCAGTGACTTTGATCAGAGTGTATCCGAGGCACAAATTACTAAAGATTCGGGCATTGAAATCTATACACTCGGGATTACTGACCAAGTAAATAGAACGGAGTTGCAGTACATATCTAGCAGTCCACCTAGTACGCATAGCTTGCACGTGGCGACGCATAGTGAGCTGGAGTCACTCAGGATGCCCATAGTGGCTCTTATCTGTCAGGCGCAGACTACATTTCCTGATGTAGGAGGTACAAGCAGCCACAGTAAGTATTCCATTGATTCAGTAAATTACCATCATCATCATCTTATCTAAATCCCAGCCCAACCAGGATCGGGACACAAGTAGACCTTCTTTTATCTATTCGTTTAAGTTTTGTGGCAATTACTGGAGCCTAGTAAATAATTATTTCGATTAAATCTATTGATATAGCTCGTGTTAATCAATCAGTAATCAATAAGAATTTAACGTCCGGTTCCTCGCTATAAGGCGATGTCAGGGACGTCTCTTGCAGAATCTTCATAAACAGGGGCCAAAGCTTCACAAGATGACAACTGAGTATACAGAGACCACACGAGACCACTAGAGAAAGCGAAATCGAAACTGTGTAAGTCCAAACTTCATGTTGCAAGAATATTTACCCCCCTCATTAGGCTATATTAATTTTATTAAAAGTAGGTAAATTAATTAAATTAAATTATATGATTGTTAATCAATCAGTGCATTCTGGTTTCTCGAACGCAGTGCCAGAGGCTTTAGGAATTACTTTATTATTTAGATAAATTAGTTTTGTGGCAATCTATTCAAAACTATGCAATCATTGTGATCCTTTTTCCTGAAGTTTAAGTAATGTAAATATATTAACAATATTGTGCCAATGCGAGCAGTGCGAATAAAAAACTTTTGTAATATTCTAACAGTGTGGAGTTTTCTTATACTCATCCTTCATTTACTTTGCAGTCTAATATAACATTGAGTGCACAATTAATTATGCTAGATATAAGAGTATCGGATTTAAATAACCGGATGTAAACGCGGTCTGGTATTTGAGAATGTTAATATACTTTATTTTATTTTATTTAATATTTTAACAGCAACGCCTTCAAGTACAGTTGCTACTACTGTATCGTCAGGGACGACGGTGACAACGATAGGATCACCCACAACCAGTCATCAGTCAATCATTGGGGCTGAATCCCAAACAACTCCTGATCGTTTGTGATCTTTTCTTGTTGTTCATTGTAGTTTAACGAAATGCCACGTAAAGGTCTGGTTTTTCACGCCTTCTAAATTTTGGCGGTGGGAATTAGCCCAATTGGTTTAGTTGAGCATCAATATTCGAAGTTAAGCTATATCGGCCTCGGTTAGTATATAGTTGGGTGACCATCTTGGAAACCGAGTGTTGATAGCTTCGAATGAAAAAAAAGTTTAATGAAATATCCGTAAAAGTCTGGTTTTTTACGACATAAATTCATTTTGCTAATGCATCCATTCATTAGTACAGATTTTAGTTGCTGTTGTGGTAATTCAAGGCTTCGGATATACAGTACATGCCTTCGTTTAGCGTATGCTATCAGTGTGTACGAAGTGCGAACTCTTGTAATAGTAGAACATTTTACTTCAGTATATTACAGTGACTGAAAAAAATATTAATTTGTAGAATTACGGACTAGTGTATGATTGTTATCATCGTCATAGTTATTGTTTCTGAAATTGCTACTAAATAATTTATTTTTAGTTTCCATTCTTTTGTACTTCAATTGAGAAGCTGTTTGTTGCAATTAATGATCCGCTTAGGTAGATCATTGCAGACGGAAGATGTACATCTTGGATTACCTCAATGGATTAGAAATTTGAGAAATTCGTAAAACAAAATTAAATTCTTACTAAAAACGTTCTGCTTTTATGAAGATGCTATCATAAATAGTATTATATTAAATTTGTGTATTTCAGACTCAAGTAGACTCTGCTATAGCTACTAATTATGGTATTACCGAACAGAGCTATGGCCCTTTTTTAGCCTCTTTTGCATTGTTATTTTGTTTATCTAACTGCATGCACGTTCCTATTGTTTGTATCATCTGCGCTGAACAAATAAACGATACAAAACGAACAAAATACCAATAGGCAATAGAGACCTTACCATAATACTAATTAATAAAGGGGAAGGAAAAATACGACTGAAAAATTTGCTCTATTTTTACAGTCATCGGTTGTGCGATGATCGCCGACATCATATTCATACTGGATCAGTCCACAAGCATAGTTTACGCTCCGGGAGGATACGACAATTGGAATCTTCACATCCTGGGATTTGTGGATCGTCTCGTCAGCTCGCTCGTTATCTCACCTAGTTACTCTCAGGTTGGAGTTGTAAAGTTCAATGAGCAGGCCAGCGTATCGTTCTATCTGAACAGCTATAAAGATGAACCAAGTCTAAATGCAGCAATTGACAAATTGGAGATTGTTGGCGGAGAAACTAACATAGCTGCTGCATTGAGATTAACCAGGTATAAGAAGGATGTTTTGCATTATTAAATTAATCTTACAGCATTTCACAAACATTTTGATGTATTCTACCTCTGCTAATTTAGATTGTTCTCTTCGGACTTAGACTTCTTTGGAAAGTTCAAAGGAACTTAAAGGTAGATCTTAATATATGAAGATAACGATTTTTCGATCAGATTAAATGAAGACACGTAGTACAGTAGTAAAACTAATAAGAGAATAACATTAATGGCTTAAATACATCTCGCTCGCGGTCAGCGGCTATAAATGACACATGAATTCTATTTATAATATTCTATTAATAGTATTCTACTAATAGTACATGATTTGATTTTATGCTTTTTAAAAATTAAAGCAAATCATACTGGCCGGTGTTCAGTATTATGCAATTTCAAGATCAGTTTACAAATTTTTTGTATCAATTTTATTTGTACATGTATATAAGTTTTTCGTGGATAGCTGAGCGTTTCATTGGTGAGATTACATAGATATTACATAGAGGCCCACTTACATATTCTGAATTTCTTATTCCTACTCATTAATGTGATATGACATACATAATGAAATACATATAGTATATACATAATCACTTATTTATTTCTTATACTGTTGATGTGTACGAACTACTGAAAAATGGACCAATCATGTACTGCACATGTCGCAAAAGATTAAAAAGCATTAAGATCCAAACCAACGTCAGATGGGGCATTCTGTAGGTGAGCGCTTAGGTTTCAAAAATTGCTACACAAAATTACAAAACCATAGAAAGGAGAAGGTCTGTTCGTATCCTGACTCCGGTTAAACTGGGATTCAATGGAAGACGATGATATTGATGATGATACTTGCATCTCTCTCTCTCTTACTGCACTGCCTACTGGCAGGTCCATAATATATAACGCCTCCACGCTTCTCTGTCTTCCGCTTCCTCTTCATGTCCACATACGAGTGGATCTTTAAATCATCTAACATTCGTAAGATGCCTGCCTCTGCCTCTATTTCCTTCCATTCTGCCTTCTATGACCTCTTTTACTAGACTAAAACTTTCTTATTTCCAATGGCTGTTGATGTAAACAGGACCACAATGTTCCTGCCAGCAAATGGAGCCCGAGCGGGTGTGCGTAAAATGTGCATTCTACTTACTGATGGCTCAGCGAACAGAGAGGCTAATCTAACGATACCAGAAGCTAATGCAACAAAATCTGATGGAATTGAAATCTATGCCGTGGGAATTACGAATAGAATAAACGAGGCTCAGCTTAGAGAGGTGGCCAGTGCCCCAGTGGATAGGCACTTCTACTTTGCTACTGATTATTCAGCTTTGGATTCTATTATCAATCAAGTCATTGTTGGCGTGTGTAATGAGATGAATACAGTAGAAACAGGGACTTGGGTACGAACCACACGGACGGCTCCTAACTTTGAAGTCAGTTTTTCCACTCTGTCTCCACCAACAACCACTTACTTATCGGATAGCAATGAAATTTCTCAAACAAATCCCAGTGGTACGTTTCTTTTATTTGGGAATAATTAATGCGTTAAATTAACTTTATTTACATCGTAATTTTTTTCAACTGTTTTTTTACCCTACTGTATTTAAACTAAGGATAGGCCTACCGTATTTAAACTAAGGAATACATTTTTGAATAAATTTCATGTTTTATAGAGAGGTAGTGTTACAATTTAATGTCTGATAGAACTCTTTTGATTGTTTAAATATGTATTCCAAAAAAATACTGGCGTAAATTATTAGAATGCCAAATTTAGTCCGTGTTCTTCATTAATTTATAGTTCTTTATGTCACAGAAAATTAATTAATTCTGTTTGAAGTTTTCATGAAATTTTTATAAAACTACGCTTATGTCAATCGAAATTAATACAACTATATTTCAATTGGTAGTTTTCTGGCAAATACAGGTTCAGCGTATCTCAATATGAGCGCATTTGCGCTGGAGACCAATAAAGGAAATACTTTGAACATTAACAAATACATATACACTGTATGACGTTTGTATCTTATCGCATTTCCCATACCGTTTTCAGATTAACTGGCTGGAGCCAGTGGCGAAAGCGGTAAGATACTCGACTATGGATCAGTATGTGCGGGGTTCAAATCCTGGGCTCTCCCGTCACTAACATCGCTTTCGAGTGAGGAATCTGACATTAGCCTTTGCCTTACCAGCTTTTTAGTAGTTTTAAAACAGTTTTTAACAGAATGTTCTGCATTCTGCAGGTACCCAGTGCAGGATGATCGCTGACATAGTGTTCATACTCGATCAGTCCACGAGTATAGTATACGCAACAGGCGGGTATGACAATTGGTACGTGCACATACTCGGATTTGTACGAAAGTTTGTTGACTCTCTCTTCATCTCAACCTCTGAGACACAGGTGGGTATAGTAAAGTTCAGTGAGCAGTCTCAAGTGTCATTCCATCTAAACGCCTACACGAATAGAGCGAGCCTCGATACGGCTATCGGCGATTTGGAAATTGAAGGTGGAGAAACTAATATTGCATCTGCCTTGCGCTTGACCAGGTAAATTAGAAATTTCATCATTTAATTTTCTAATAATATTTCACAAGACATTTAACTGTCAACTTCTATATTTTCGATATTTTTGGCAGCAAAATACAAAATATCGCTTGCTCAAATGTTGACAAATCCTCTTTGGCTATTATACTAGACAATTCTAATTTAGTTCACTATCATATTTTTTATAAAAGCTAGTAAATATTAACCTTCGAATACAATATGCATTTAGCTTATTAATTAATATTCGCATTCGCAAGGAAAAGAATGTCACAGAATCAGGTAGAATATTATACATTACATTTTAAATTCTATAAAATCGGTTTTAGGCCTATACAATTGTACCTTAGCATAACAAGTTTTTACTATTTTTTAAGTCAACGTTGTGTGAGAAAACGAAGATATACTCAAATATTATTAATTACTATAATTAATTAACATAATAGTAATATATTCGTTTGTAATATTAAACTAATAGTTATCAAACTAATATTAAACTTCTTTTACATCAATTGATCGTAAAATCGTAAAATCGTAAAATCGTAAAATCGTAAAAATCGTAAAGATCGTAAAATCTCTCTTAATGCTTTGCCTACTGGCAGGTCCATGGTCTATATTGCCTCCACTCCTATCTGTTTCACGCTTTCCTATGTCCGCATATGAACCGGTCTTTTAATGATCTAACATTCCTAATCTCGGCCTGCCTTTGTCTCTTTTAAATTCATTCTGCCTTATATGACCTGTTTCAGTAGACTTCCCCCTTAGAATGAGTTCAGTTTTTGCTAAAACTTCTTTCCTATTAACGACGGCCTCTCTTACTTCTGCAATCCTACTGCTTATTTCAGTCTCACATTTCCCATCATCTGTCACAGTATGACCCAAATATTTGAAACTCCTTACCAGTTCCAAATTCGTAGGTAAGGAATTTCAATTGTTTGTTTCAATAGATAAGCAGCAATTACATTGCTTATATAAGAAAGGACGTTAAACCTTTATTATTATTATTATTATTATTATTATGTTTAATTTTTTTTACCCCGGTGTAAAGAACCTGGGATTATTATTATTATTATTATTATTACTATTATTATTATTATTGTTATTATTATTAACTACATTTCTGATATTATATCAACAGGACGACGATGTACCTGCCTGAGAACGGTGCGCGCCCTGGTGTACGTAAGCTGTGCATCTTGCTGACTGACGGGTCTGCAAACAGAGAGGCAAATCTTACAATACCCGAGGCCAACGCTACCAAGGCTGCTGGTATTGAAATATATTCCATTGGAATTACTGATCGAATAAACGAGCAGCAATTGCGTCAAATAGCGAGTGATCCTGTCAGCAGGCACTTCTACTTTGCCGCAGACTACGCTGCCCTAGATAACTTGATCGACCAGGTGGTTCAGGGAACCTGTGTGGGATCACCGGTGACTGCAACGACTTCAGTTAGAACGACCGAGTCACCTACTAGTTCATCTTCAACGACCACAACCACTGCAAGAACAACACTCTCTTCTACTCTCCCCGCCTCATCATCCTCTACTTCAACAACGATTCACTCTTCCTCTCCCGGAACATCAACTATAGTCTCTACAAGCTCTTCTACATCAATCTCAACACCGGGGACATCAACCAGTTCAACTACACTGTCAACAAGTTCTTCTGCATCATCATCATCATCATCATCCGTTTATATTTCAACTCCATCATCAACAGTGTCCTCGAGCAGTGTTTCCACATCAACAGTTGCAACAACATCCACCTCTCCTAGCACTTCTCTTACAACAAGTGTAACATTTCACTCAGCAATCGGTCCAGTTTCACAGACTACTCCAGCTGGTCGTAAGTATGCACTGCTTTAATTAAAACGCTTGACCGAGAACGATTGCACAAAATGTTTTATAAATTTACTAAATAATTCTGCAAGTACATATAATAATACAACTACTACTAATAATAAAGGTTTAACGTCCGTTTCCTCATCCAGGGATGATGTCAGGGACGTCCCCAACAGCATATATCAATACAGATCAATTCACCCAGACTAATCTGCAAAAGAAATGTGATGAGGAGAAGTAAGGTCCTAAACGAAAGCCAGTCCGGTGATCAAAAATGGTTAGGATAGATTGATTATGTCTACGGTGGGAAAAGGTAAGTCTTAAGCTTGCTAGAGAATGTTGAAAGAGAAGAACAAGAGCGAAGATTAGCAGGTAAAGAGTTCCAGATTGTGGGTGCTGCGTAAGAAAAAGAACGTCTGCCCAATGATGTGAGAATATTTGGAACAGAGAGAAGATGGGCGTCAGTGGAACGAAGTGAACGTGAGGGACGATAGGGAAGAAGAATTTCAGATAAGTAAGAAGGCTTGCCAAATCGCAGAGTTTTGAAAGTTAATAGAGCTATTTTATATTTACTGTTAAAGGTGCACTTTGTTAAAAATGAGGAATGGCAATTAATTATCCCGTAAGATAATCTAAATAGCGTTACTTTATTTGAAGAAATGTAAATTTATTTGCAAGAATTGTAGTAATAATTGCATAATAATAATAATAACACACATTATAGTGAAATGATCAACTATATTGATATCTATCACTTTTAATACCACATGTTATATCCGTTAGGCAATTTAGTCCATTTTCTGTGCAGTCAGTCCAGTGAATGTCCGAGATTTTACTCTCAGATCTGCGCGGCTGGGAATCGAACCCACGAGAGTTTGATTCACCTCTGGGTCTGTCATTTAAAACTTCATGACGTTATCTACACCCTTAACCATTGCGCTATTGAGACATTCATTGTGCCATTGCCATACAGTAGCTTTTAAATTGATAAATATGTTTGTTAATAGAAGTGTTTTGACATTTTTAACACCTCATTCAAATTGTATAGACGTCTTTTAGCTTTCTAATGCCACTTATTTACTAAAATTTTGATTTATTATATTTATGAGATGGTATTTTGATAAAACATTTGTTTATTAAGCACTTTAAGACTTTCATAGTTCACTTACAGCAACCTTATTGGTCACGAATTGCAGTATAAATTGATTACGAATGCAGACACATTAGTTTTTTGTCATTAAATATTTATTTTTAGAAATTGGATGCGCGATGATAGCCGATATCATTTTTATACTGGATGACTCGACGAGCATTGTTTACGCTGAAGGAGGATACGACAACTGGTATGTCCATATACTTGGATTTGTCCGGTCCTTGGTGGATTTATTCATCATTTCGCCATCGTATACCCAAGTTGGCATCGTGAAATTCAGTGAGCTCTCACATATTGCTTTCTTTCTGAATGAGTATAAGGACGGAGCAAGTCTCGATATAGCTATTGGAGATCTGGAAATTGATGGCGGAGAGACAAATATAGCATCGGCTTTGCGCTTAACCAGGTAATGCAAATCTAATATTAATACCTATAGGTAAAGCAATTAATGTTATATGTTTTAGACGTAGACTCAAATTCAAGCATTAAAATCGGAACGTTTTGTTAACTGGTAAGAAGTTTAGGATAATTTTTGAATCATTCATTTTATTTAATAGGATGTGTAATTAAAATATTTAGCCTGTTATACAAATATTCAATCCTTGGCAAAGTACCATGGATTTTATTTGGTCTAATTCAATTTTAAAAATCCAACTTTAGAATGTTATGAAAAGAAAATGTGAAAATATATCGTATGAAGGAGTTTTTTTTAGAATAAGAGCTTACTATTTTGACTTTATTTGTTGTTAACTTTAATTTCGCTGGACTGAGGAGATGTTCTAGTTATAGTAATATTATCATCAAGGTGATGATTCACATTCTTAGCTACATCTTAGTCGGTTAGGTTTCTAACTACGGAACATCGGATGATAGTTCAAATCCTATGCTCGTTGTCAATACTATTCTTTCGAGAAATGAAAAGTACTAAACTCTCCACAAAGCCTCTGACCTTTATTACTGTATGATTTTGAAACAATAGATAAAGAAGAGAATTCTACTATAATTTATCTGAACTTGATAAATAAATTAATGCATTAATTCTATCAACAGGACAACCATGTTCCTACCAGAGAACGGCGCTCGTCCAGGAGTTCGTAAATTTTGTATCCTTATGACTGACGGTCAAGCAAACAGGGAGGCTAATCTAACTATACCTGAAGCTAATGCCACAAAAGCTGCTGGTATTGAAATATACGCAATTGGCATTACAAACAGTATAAATGAGCTACAGCTGAAGGAGATTGCAAGCGATCCAGATGATCGACACTATTTTTACGCTGCCAGTTATTCCACGTTAGCCTCTATTATCAATCAGGTCATAAGCGGAACCTGTGGCGGCGAGCAGACAAACATACCCACAACGACAATGTCGACTGGTAGACCGCCCACTTCTTCTTCTTCTGCTTCACTGGGGAGTTCATCTAGTGCTACAGCATCCACAGCTAGCGCTACCACTACTTCCACAACAACTAGCACTACCACTGCTACCACAACAACGATTCAATCGCCTGTGACAACAATAAGCACAACAGCAACGACGTCAGCAACTGTTGCTCAACCATCGACTTCAACAACGGCTAGAGCCACGACGACTCCAACAAGTCCTCAGTCGGCCATTGGACCAGTATCTCAAACTACTCCATCAGGACGTAAGTATTATAACGATTGTATTATAAACATTGGACCTGTGTCTTAAACTACTCCTTCAGGACGTAAGTATTGTATTATAAACATTGGACCAGTATCTCACATTACCGGCTGGAACCAGTGGCGAAGTCGGTAAGATACTTGACCGCGGATCACTAGGTGCGGGGTTCAATCCTGGGCTCGCCCGTCACTGATATCACTTTCGAGTGAGGAAACTGACGTTAACCTTAGCTTTACCAGCTACTACTCCATCAGGACGTAAGTATTGTATCATAAACATTGGACCCGTATCTCAAACTACTTCTTCAGAACGTAAGTATTGTATTAAAAACATAGTATTTTGCAATAGATTATAGCCTTGGTGTTCCTGAGCTTACTTTCCAATGTTGATTGATTTAATAAAAATTCAAATATTTATTTCCAGTTGCTTAACCATTTTCGGAAGTGATGAATATTTTTCTCAGATATTATACCTTCCCATGATAGTACTTAATTTTTTTACACTTCTCAATCTGCCTGATATAAAATTTGGCATTCCATAGAATGATATAATGCATGTTTTAATTGCATTTGTATTATTCCATTTTATTTATTTACTTCATTTATCTTAAGAACATGACAGTGTCAGATAGTGACTATAAACAGCATGAGAGCATGAACATTAGTTAAGGTCTACAAGTGACACTTACCAATTCCGAAATCTAAATCAAACCTTTGTATTAATTGTTAATTCTATCGTAATTTTCCTTCAATACTATCTTGCAGGCTTAAGATACAACTAATTCGCCATAGGTATACTAGAGCTCTAGTATACCTATGCTGACCATCTATCCTGACCTTCTTTTGATTAACCGACCGGCATCCTTTAGGACCATACTTCTCTCCAGCATACATGTATATCTATGCCTTTCTCTTCAACGTGAATTTTAAATAAATAAATAAATAAACCTAGTTCTCTGGCAGATATGTTTGAGTGAAATGACCTCTAGTGGTGTGTGCAATGAAGACGTCCTTAACAGCATCTTTGAATGAGGAAGCGGACGTTAAATTTTCATTGCTATTAATATTTTTATACCCCGGATGTAAATAATCCGGGGTTTGATAAAACTATTAGAGCAATACGAGCTGAATCTCCACCCGGCTACTCGAGGTCATCTAGCTGCTTAAAAGAATTGCTGAAGCAGACTGAATTAAATCTTTCTAAAGTCATGGAAAGTCTTTGCCACAGAAAAAGGGTCTCTTGCTCATCCATATTAATTAATATTAAGGGTCGCCAGTTCCCTCGGCAATAAGGCTGCCTATGCTATTAATGAAGTCAACTCTATCGGGATTAATAAAGCCCATGGTTTAAATGGCCACTGGGACTACATCACACCCTAAATATCGATCACGATATTTATCCATTTTTTTAGAAGCGGCCAGTTCAGTTGCCATTATAGGCTAATTATTATTATTATTATTATTATTATTATTATTATTATTATTATATTATTATTATTATTATTATTACAACTATTATATTTATTTTCAGAATCAGCATGATTTTTCGAATAATACAGTGTTTACTAAAATAATTATTTCAGTTATCGGATGCGCAATGATAGCTGACGTCGTATTCATACTGGATCAGTCCACGAGCATTGTTTACGCTCAAGGAGGCTACGACAACTGGTATGTGCACATCCTTGGATTCGTTCGCTCCATGGCGGATGCTTTCGTCATCTCACCAGCATATACACAAGTGGGTATAGTGAAGTTCAGTGAGCAGTCAGAAGTGTCGTTCTACCTCAATACGTACAAGGATGGGCCGAATCTTGATGCAGCTATTTCAAAACTAGAAATTAAAGGAGGGGAAACAAATATTGCTTCTGCCCTACGTCTCACAAGGTATTATTTAGTAGTTATACTCATAAAGAAAGTTTGCTTAAGTGATTGTTTATGTATTAAATTCTCTATTATGTATTAAATAGTCTTCAAATTGTAATGGTGCAGCATTAATGTAATATTATGTTAGCCTAATCCTCGTATTAATTAATTGGAAATGTATTACTGTAAGATATTTCGCTGGAAAGATATATCAAAAGCTGTTTTGCGGAAATCTTTCATTTACTTCCAGTTGTTTAAAAAAAATGTAGATGTATGCATATATATATATATATATATATATATATATATATATATATATATATGTGTGTGTGTGTGTGTGTGTGTGTGTGTGTATATATATATGTATGCATATATATATATATATATATATATATATATATATATATAATATTATATATATCTAATGTTTAATGTTTACTAGAGTATATCATACCAAGGCATCTCTATAATTTACAACAAACATACTGCAATTCTTGTATCTTATATATTGTATTCAGGAATACGATGTATCTGCCGGCAAATGGAGCTCGTCCAGGTGTACGTAAATTGTGCATCCTACTTACTGACGGTCAGGCAAACAGAGAGGCTAACCTAACGATACCAGAAGCTAATGCAACGAAGGCTGCAGGCATTGAAATATTTGCTCTAGGAATTACGAGCCGGATAAACGAGGCTCAGCTGAGAGAGATAGCCAGTCCGCCTGTCGACAAGCACTATTACTACGCGGCTGATTACTCAGCGTTGTCCTCAATTGTCAATCAGGTCATTGTAGGTGCCTGTGGCGACCAACAAACTAATTTGCCTTCATCAACTACAGGAGTTGCATCTACGTCAACTATAACAAGAATTTCAACAAGTTCATCTTCCATAACAACAACCACAACACTGAGCTCTAGCAGTTCGTTGTCATCATCTACCTCGTCTACTGTTGTTTCAACAAGTGTACGCTCTTCCTCATCTATAGCGTCTTCTACTACAACATCTTCTTTGCCGCCCTTAACTTCCAGTACAATTACAACAAGCACTATTACTTCTGCTCAACCACCTCCTTCAACAACAAGAACGCCTTCGACTACAATAAGCTATCAATCAGGGATTGGACCAGTTTCTCCAACGGGTCCTCCTGGACGTATGTATTTTGCTTCGTATAAACCGTTAATCGACTGATCAAAATAAGAATGAATGTATATCTTTAAATTATGTTGGCGAAAAGTCATTTATAGTAATATATTTTTAATCAATTACACTTTTTTAATTGATTGACAACTTGATAGCTGAGATCAAAACAGGTAGCCGGTATCCCCTATTTGTGCATTGGTGGCTTTTAAGAATTCTTTTAATAGTATATTCTAACAAGTATTTTTCGCATACTTTTTTATAGTCTTTTGCAAGTCAATATATTTTAGATAAATTTGCAACACCCAATACCTTGCAAAAAAATTTGTAGCTATATATATATGATTAAGCTGTCCTCGAAAGAAAAGAAATTTGAGAGCTTAGTTGTTGATGATGATCTAATGAAATGTAAGATAATTTTCCGCTTGGTAGTTATGATTGTGACGTATTTATTAATGTACACTTTAAAATTTAATATTCTTGTATTCTATATTTCTGTATCCAACCATATCTCAGAAATTGGATGCGCTATGATTGCCGATATCATATTTATATTGGATCAATCAACGAGCATTGTGTACGCACAAGGAGGTTATGACAACTGGTACGTGAACATATTGGGATTTGTTCGTTCCATGACAAGTGTCTTCGTTATCTCTCCATCATACACACAAGTGGGTATAGTGAAGTTCAGTGAGCAGTCAGAGGTGTCGTTCTACCTCAATACTTACAAGGATGGAAGCAGTCTCAATACAGCTATTTCAGATTTAGAAATTGAGGGAGGA
Organism: Enchytraeus crypticus; assembly: GCA_905160935.1. Classification (NCBI taxonomy): domain Eukaryota; kingdom Metazoa; phylum Annelida; class Clitellata; order Enchytraeida; family Enchytraeidae; genus Enchytraeus; species Enchytraeus crypticus. The sequence continues at coordinate 2,535,699 of CAJHZI010000500.1, read as the reverse complement.
GAAACTAACATTGCTTCAGCTATGCGCTTAACAAGGTAATGGTTTCGTTTCTCATCCCAATGTATTCGATATTACATTCTATAATTAAAAAATAATAAAAGTCGGCCTTATATTCATAATTGTTAGGAATTTACCGAGACGTGCTTGCATGTTCCGGGATAATTTATGTTGAATAGGCCAATATAGAGACGGTCATATCTATATTTCTAAACAACTCTCATTTTGTTAAAAAGTTATGCCTTCCTGTGCTATACGTAAGTAACATTTTAAAATATTTCATGAGACCTAACTTTTTGGAGAAGGAATACCTACCCTACCCAATCTTTTCATCCTTTTATTAGGACGTTCAACTAATAATAACACATTTTACATGATTATACGGTAAACGAGTCTATTTTATTGATTCATGTCGATCATGAACTTTTAACTTAAACTTTTTATTAAGCTTCGTTTAGTATTGTAAAACGCAATAAACTTTAATAATAATATGCTAAACAATAAGTTTTACATTAACGATTGAGTAATATTTTATTTAATACACAGATCCACGATGTATTTGCCGGCAAATGGAGCTCGTACTGGTGTTCGTAAATTGTGCATCCTACTTACTGACGGTCAGGCAAACAGAGAGGCTAATCTAACAATACCAGAAGCTACCGCGGCGAAGGCTGCAGGCATTGAAATATTTGTAGTAGGAATTACGAATAGGATAAGCGAGGCACAACTGAGAGCGATTGCCAGTGCTCCTGTCGATAGTCACTACTACTTCGTCGCTGATTACTCTGCGCTGAGCTCTATTGTCAACCATGTTGTGTCTGGAACGTGTAGTGGAGACCAAACTAATGCACCAATATCAACTACGATATCTTCTGCTAGTAGTGGTATCTCCGTTTCTTCTTCACTCACGCCTTCCTCCACATCTCAAGCACCTCCCACAACAACGAGAGCTCAACCGCCTGCTGGATTAACAACAGCAACAATAACAACCACGAGCTATCAGTCAGCAGTGGGACCTGTAACTCAATCGACTATTGCGGGGCGTATGTGTAATTTAAACTATAGTTATTATTTTTTTTATCGTTTTAAAGCAGTATTTGTTGATATCCTAGGTGTACAACTTCACGGTTGACATAGGAATAAAGATGAAAATTAGTATTTTGTACTCAAAATTAAATCTAATGCCAAATTCATATAGAATTTTTAAAAATGTACACTATTACTAGCAGTATTTTGAACCAACCAATGAATAAAATGTATTATTGCAAATTTTATTTTTTGTTATCGATTCTTTAAGAAATCGGATGCGCAATGATAGCTGACGTCGTATTCATACTGGATCAGTCGACGAGCATTGTTTACGCTCAAGGAGGTTACGACAATTGGTATGTGCACATCCTTGGATTCGTTCGATCCATGACGGATGTGTTCCTGATCTCTCCATCATACACACAAGTTGGTATAATGAAGTTCAGTGAGCAGTCAGAGGTATCATTCTACCTCAATACGTACAAGGATGGAGCGAATCTTGATGACGCAATTTCAAAACTGGAAATTAAAGGAGGGGAAACAAATATTGCTTCGGCTCTACGCCTCGCTAGGTAGTGTTTCTCTTGTAAAATTATTCATTGCTAAGATTGCCTGATGAATAAGTATTTGTTGCTGAAACTTAGATACTAGAATTTGCCGACATATTACAGCGAAAGTAAATCCTTTCCTTGACGGAGAAGAAAATGAAATTTTTATCTTCACATCCTGGCCAAGATTCGGGTCAATGAATTTTAAGAACTGCCAAATTTTGTATGGCAGTATTACCGCTAAATTTATATTTTTCGAAAATATTTCATTAAATATGGATAGAGAACAGTAGTAATGCGTGCAAATTTAAAGATAATTTCTAAATATTAGCTATACAAGCCTGTGCTAGCTCATATTGTGCTATTATGTTTAACTGAGAGTTGTATTTTTAAAATTTTAAAAGCCAAACAGGCAAAGATTGGTTCAAAAATGGTAAAATGTCATTGTTTCCACTGTCAAGTGTTCTGTCAAACTAACATAGCTTAGATAAATTTCAGATTCCACTCTGACGCCATATTTGACTAACAATATTACCCTATAAGTTATAAGATACCTATTGTTGTCATGATTAAGGCTTATAATGTATTTATAAATACATTATATTCGACATCACCACTGGGGCTAGAGCCATTGGTGTTGTCGAATTAGATTAGTTAATTTGAACGAAAAAGTATGTATCAATTTTTACGAGAATAAAAAATATTATTAACATATTAAATAATTTGCAGTATACTCTAATGTAGTATGTTTCATTCTAAAAATTTAGAGTTGTTAATGGCTATATTATACCGCTACATGCATTACCAGCTTTTGACAAGTAATATTTGCTTACACTGTGATGCACTCTTCAGCATTCATATTTCTCTTCAGCATATGTCATTTGAAAATCGATTTTAGTGACTTGATCTGTAGTGTGTTTTGTGCTCTGGTGGCGTCCCTTACATCATCCTTGAAATGAGGAAACATGCGTTGAACCTTTACTATGTTTTATCATTATTACGATAATAATCTTAATTGAATTTTTAAACAGGAGTACGATGTTTTTGCCAGCGAACGGGGCTCGCTCAGGTGTACGGAAGCTGTGTATCCTCCTAACCGATGGCGAAGCAAATAGAGAAACTAACCTAACAGTTCCAGAAGCCAATTCAACGAAAGCTGCTGGTATTGAAATTTATGCCGTGGGAATCACAAGTAGAATAAACGTACAGCAGCTTAGGCAAATAGTTAGTTCTCCGGTTGATAGACACTACTACTACGCTTCGGACTACTCAACGTTACAATCAATTGTCAACCAGGTAATTACTGGAACTTGCGGCGACATACAGACCGCTCCACCAACATCGACGTCCACTCTGTCTACTCCCATCACTACCACATCAAGCGCTAGTTCATCTATTATTACGACTGCTACAACAACAACTACCAGTATCTCATCCAGTACTTCTACTACATTATCAACAAGATCATCTTCACCCTCAAGTACTTTATCAACACCCACTACCTCGACATCATCGTCCACTACCTCCACGACAACCTCTACATCTACAAGTTTGAGCACATCATCATATGTAACTACATCCCCACAAGCTCCTCCCACCTCGACAACAACTAGCGCTACGACAAGGGCGCAGCCTCCGCCCACAACTACGTCAACATCTGCATCGATCAGCTCCAGCTTCCAATCAGAAGTTGGACCAGTATCTCCAACCGGTCCTCCAGGACGTAAGTAAATATAATGATAGTTCAATATATTTAGAGTGTCTATGTCTCTCTCTTAGTGCACTGCCTACTGACAGGCCCATGGCATATAACGCCTCCACGCTTCTCTGTCTTCCGCTTTCCTCTTCATGTCCACATAAGAGTGAACCTTTAATCATCTAACATTCCGTATGTGTGTACTATGTATGTAATATATTCCGTAAGTGTGTAATATTAAGTATGTGTGTTTTATATAAATATTAGCATCTCCTCTGTCAACTATATCTTCTCTATATAACATTAAGCCATCCAGTATTTTCATAAACTAGGACTCAGTCTTAGTCATCCAGTTGACATTTCATCATGCGGCTGCCTACTTCATTTTCAATTGTTCTATGGACTAGGAATTAAAAAGAAACGGCTTATTGGTCTAGCTTCCCTAATGATTTAAATAATGTTAAAGAATTGGTTAAATCATACAGATATATCTATATATAGATAGAGATATGTCTATATAGCTATAGATTTGGAGAGACTAATGTATATAGAATTTAGATAGACTCAAATGGTAGTCTAATTTAAAATATTTGCATTTACAAATAAGGAAAAATTCAATTAAATTGCTAAATGTAATAGTATTATATATATTGAAACCTACATGTATAAATGATTTCATGTAGACAATAAGTATATTATAGCTGAAGAAAATCAAATAGAATTTGAAGGATTTAATAAAGATATACTTTTTGTAGCAATCGGATGCGCAATGATAGCTGATATAGTATTCATTCTGGACCAATCGACGAGCATTGTTTACGCTCAAGGAGGTTATGATAACTGGTATGTGCACATCTTGGGATTCGTTCGCTCCATGGCGGATTCATTCATCATATCACCCTCTTATACACAAGTAGGTGTAGTGAAATTCAGCGAGCAGTCACACATTTCTTTCTTTCTCAATGTATACAAGGACGGAAAGAGTCTTGATACTGCAGTTTCAGATTTGGAAATCGATGGAGGTGAAACTAATATTGCTTCAGCTTTGCGATTAACCAGGTTATCTTGAATTATATTTAGTTTATAACTATTTATAATATGTATGTGCGTAAATGTATATCATGCATGTTAGTGATATTTTGTAATTGTGTTTAAAGCATAAAATTATAAATATTGTTTCAAGTTCATATTTCTCCAGCATCGTCTGCAGGTTATAACCCGGACATTATATAATGATTGTAATGTTATTTGGAACTTTTGTATTTCAGTTTGTGAATTGAAAATTTATTTCAGGTTCATTTCTAAAGCTATTTAGAATGTTATACGAAAACATAAGAATAGTATTAAATTTATAATGAACGTTTAACGTCTCATCACAAGCGACGAAGACAAAGAACACTATAGCTAATATGCCTTCATTAAATATAAATTAAATAGAGATATCAAATATAAATTCAATCCAGCGATTACTAAACATACACTGAAACACATGAGATCCTAATCAGTACTAGTAATTTTTGTGCTGCATATAATTCTAAAGCTTGTTCTTGTAAACTTATTCTAAGGCACTAATTATCGAAAGAGTTAATGTCAAAGCAGTATATGCCATCTTTGCAAATTTTATTGATAGCGAGACAATTTATAACATATTTTTATATTGCATATGTTGCTGTACCTATTGACCAGGTCCACAATGTTCCTACCGGCAAACGGAGCGCGCTCTGGTGTTCGTAAATTGTGCATCTTACTAACTGACGGTCAAGCAAACAGAGAGGCTAACCTAACGATACCTGAAGCTAGTGCAACAAAGGCTGCAGGCATTGAAATTTATGCTGTAGGAATTACTGATCGTATAAATGAGGCGCAGCTTAGGCAGATAGCCAGTGATCCAGTGGACAGTCACTACTATTATGCTGCAGACTATGCAGCGTTGGCGGGAATTGTAAATCGAGTTATATCGGGTACCTGCAGCAGAGGGGAACCAACTCCCCCAATATCCATCACTACAGTGGGATCTCCCATTTCAAGCTCCACCGCTGCACCTTTGCTTTCAACAAGTACCAGGACAACAACTACTAGTTATCAATCGGCTGTTGGACCAATATCTCAAACGCCTCCCATTGGTCGTAAGTGTTTTTGATAACACATTGTACAAGTTTGGTATAATGATTAAGTTTCTGTTCGCGTCAGCATTTGATGTCCATTTATTTATAATTCAAAGCACATTTCAGCAGAAACTCTTAGTATTCTCTTCAGAGCATCACGTAGGATTAAGATTAGAATAATATGGATAGTAGAATCTGATGTACACGTAATTATGCAAATTACTAGAGAAATGGAAGATTTGTGGATTTTGCTGCTGAAAGTGCTTTGCCAAAGAATAATCAAATGCCGTTAAGTAGATCTGATCATTTGTGTAGTGTTCAATTTAACCGAAATATTTAACCCTCTGTCTTTTGACTAAATAAAAATTTGAAAATTTGATGCAGCTAGCATAAATATTATGCTAGCAATATGGCCATTTACATTTTCTGTAGACTCGTGTTGTGGTTGCCAATTTGCAATAGTCTCTCTCCCTATGATTGGTCTCTGTTGCTCAAAATAAGTTTAATAATGATTAATAATATAATAAATTATTTCAATTAATAATTTATAATTATAATTAAATTAATTATTAATATAATATAATAATTATAATTAATTTCAATTAATAATTAAATTGCGCAGAAGTTGGTTGCGTGATGATAGCGGATATAGTATTCATTCTGGATCAGTCCACGAGTATCGTTTATGCTACTGGAGGTTATGACAACTGGTATGTTCATATTCTCGGATTTGTTCGCTCCATGATGCAATATTTCATCATATCACCAGTATACACACAAGTGGGTATAGTGAAGTTCAGCGAGCAGTCAGAGGTATCGTTCTACCTCAATACGTACAAGGAGGGGCTGAGTCTTGATACTGCGATTTCAAAGCTAGAAATAAATGGAGGAGAAACGAATATTGCTTCAGCTCTGAGATTAACCAGGTAACGTGTAAATTTCCAATAATTAAATAATAAATAATATCAATGAAAGTCATAAATAAAGCAACTCTGGCTTTTAATATATATTCTAAGCTAGTTATCGCCACACTTTAATGGCATTGCTTAAAATGCACGGTCAGTGGTGTTACATTGTACTAAGCTATTATGCGTTAGAAAGGCATCATTACCCGGCTTCCGTACTACATACTCTCAGTTAGTGCTTATAGCTAGAAATATGTAATTAAATCTTACATTTCAAATGAAATGAGTTACATTAATTTACAAGTCATTATTGCAGAGGCTGTGTATATCTGTTTTTAGTTCTTTATACAAATTTACAATTTTACTTCTATTGCACGAAAATTATGAAAATATATTATCATTAACGTACTGAACATTATTTTTAATGAAACCTATATATTAATGACAAGACGCTGATAATTTGTACGAGTCTAGCTAATGAGGTATTTATGTTTATAGCAAAATTTACAGATATTAATTATAATAATTGATAATAACAATAAAAGTTTAACGTCCGTTTCCTCATACAAGGATGACGTCAATGACGTCATCCTTGTATGAGCATGTTACTACAAATCGGTTCACCCCAAACTATCTGAAAAAAATGTGCTGAAGAGAAAGAAAAAGACATAAACTTAAAATATCGTAACAAATGAAACGTTTATTGATAAAACAGATCGACGATGTTCCTACCGGCCAATGGGGCACGCTCGGGTGTCCGAAAACTATGCATCCTGCTCACTGATGGCGCAGCAAACAGAGAAAGAAATCTAACAATACCTGAAGCCAATGCAACAAAAGCTGCCGGTATTGAAATCTATGCCATAGGAATTACGAGCAGTATCGACGAGCAGCAGCTGCGACAGATTGCAAGCGCTCCCCTGACAACGCATTTCTATTATGCTGCCGATTATTCCACGCTAGATTCGATCGTAAATCAGGTAGCAGCCGGCACCTGTGTTCCCGTCGAACTTGGCCAGTCAACGTCGCTTTCCACTTCCACAATCTCTCCAACTCCAAGCTCTTCAGCTTTCTCAACTAGTTCGTCGTCGGCTGGAACCAGCACCAGGTGGACAAGTTTCACGAGCTCAACGACGACAACCACATCAATGTCGATCACCTGGAGCAGTTCATCAGCTGCCTCGACAACTGTGAGCCATCAGTCTGCAGTGGGTCCTGTCTCTCAGTCAACGCCTGCATCAGGTAATTCTTCCTTGCTCAAATCAGTTCTTTTTCAATGAAACATCTCTATTAATTTCACAACAGGCTTCTACTATATGCGCAGCTATTGCCAAACAGTCCTTTGCATTAAATATAAACACTAATTGAGTTGTTTCCTTGTACTTAGTTTAATATAATTAACCAGATTTAATCCAATTGTCCCGATTTATGTTACTTAACTCCTTATTTTTATTTTTTTTATTAATTACTTGAAGATCTGCTGACTATTAATAATTTTACGGTGATCTATACTGAAAGATATTTAGTGGTTTTACATTTATTATTGCTTTTTAAGTGATGCCATTCTGTCACTTAATGTTAAAATATAGAGATGATTCAGTTGCATACACATGCATATAGTCTCATTCTACAAAACGTTTGGATACCATCAGTCTTAACAATCGCAGGAATAAAGGAGACTCTTAGTTATGGTATACATGGAATGAGTGCGTAAACTTGTCATGGAATAGCACTAAAGGAATAATTAAATACAATAACCATGAATGTGGCTGGAATTTGAACGCTGTACATATCGTAATAAACGAAAATTATTTTACGTTATGCAGCATTTGCGTGCGTCACAGTTGCTGATATAGTATTTATTCTTGACGAATCAACGAGCATCGTCTACGCATCAGGAGGCTATGACAACTGGTACGTACACATCCTCGGCTTTGTCGAAAAATTCATCGACACATTCACGATCTCTCCATCCATGACACAAGTGGGCATTGTTAAATTCAGCGAGGATGCCAGCGTGGTGTTCTATCTGAACCAGTACAAGGATGGGCAGAGCTTGATCGACGCCGTTAAGCAGCTGGACATAGAGGGAGGCGAGACAAACATTGCCTCGGCGCTTCGTCTAGCGAGGTTTGTAATCATAAATATTGAATATTAATTAATATTAATATTAATATTAATATTAATCCTCTCTGTAGGCAGATAGGTTTTGAGACGATCTATTTGTTTTCCAGAACATGGTTAAACTGGGATTCAAGGGAGAATGATGATGATGATGAATATTAATTATAATGACATTAAAATTTAATTCATCATCATCAGCATTATCATCATCATCATCATCATCATTATCATCATATCATCATCAGCATCAGCATCATCATCATCATCTCCCCTTGAATCTCAGTTTAACTAGGGTCGGGATACGAATAGATCATCTCCTCTCCTCTCTGTCCCATATCATTAGTCAATCTCCAATTTTTTCATTCGTTAAAATTTTGCAGCAATCTCTAGAGACTATAGGCGCTCACCAATGAATGCCCTTTCTGACGTTGGTTTGGATATTAGTGCTTTGGTTGCCTTCTATGATACCAGCAGTAACTGGTTGGACTAATTTACAAATTACTCAAACACAACACGTTGAAACAATACAAATAATTATGATAATAATATTAATAATAAAATATAATAAAATAAAATATAACATAATTAATATAATAATAATAATATAAAATAAAATATAATAAAATATTATTAATTAAATAATTATAATATTAATTAATATATTAGGAAAGACTTTTGAAAGCTTTGCACTGTTGGTGAATATCGTACGGAAAAATTTATATACAATGTAACGTGTTACTGATGAAACTATCAACATATTCAGATATTATATATGCTGTGTACTTGCAGTTTTCTGATGTGCAAATATTTATTAACAAAGCCGAAGGTTTGATGCGATAATTTAGCGATTATATCTTCAAACCGTTACATTACTGTAACTTTTAACTGTATTGTACTGCAAGCTTCAATTGCCTTACAATATTAACGTTCCTTTTGTATACCGGGCCTGCCCCTATGTAGCATTAGTTGTTGCTGCAACTACGTCTTTTTTGTGCTTCGTATATATACTATATATTGCATTGTGCTATGCTAAAACTAGCTTCGATTTGCTTCAACAAGTTTCAGCAGTCGGATGAAATTAGATTGATATGCATGTAACTCTAACCCCTGACGATTTGGTTATTCAATCGATATGAACTATTGAATGTGCAGTAAACTGGCATGCTCATTTAGCGTTCTGATTCATGTAAGATTTCTCAAATGAGTCGCGCAAATGATTTTTATGCAGAAATGCAAACTAAAGACTTTCTTAGACATCAATCAGCTAATAAATCAATCAATCAATCAATAGGAATTTAACGTCCGGATCCTCGGCATAAGGCACTACCAGCGACTTCTAAAGCAGACTCTACATCAACAGACGCCAATGCTTCACCCAATTACAACTAATTATGCGAAGACAATAAGAGAAACCGAAATAGGAAGCCAGTGTAAGTCCAAGATACGAAACTTGAGGGTCAGAATACTGAATTATATCTAATTTGAGAAGTTCCCAAGCGTGATCTTGGACTTGCATTGTTTTGATCTCGCTTTCTCTTGTGATCCCTGTGTTCTCAATCGTATCGTGTGGTGCTTTGGCGCCTGTTGGTGTATAGTTCGCAAGAGACGTCCCTGACATTGCCTTATGGAGAGGAACCGGACGTTAAACTGTTATTGATTGATTGATTGATTGGTTTATTGCGCACTCAGGACGGACCTGTTCGCCAGTGGTCGAGGGGCTCGCAGTGGAGTGAGGAAGGTCGCCCTGCTGCTGACTGACGGTGAAGCCAACAGAGAAAGAAACCTCACAGTTCCGGAAGCAGATGTCATCAAGGCTGACGGTATCGAAGTTTACACAGTCGGCATCACGAACAGAATTAACGAACAACAGCTGCGTCAAATTGCCAGTCAACCAGCTGATAAGCATTTCTTTTTTGCGTCTGATTATTCTCTGCTAGATTCCATCGTTAACGATGTGGTAAGAGGAACGTGTTCTTCATCGAATTCCTCTAACGTAGAGGTCAACGGTACGACCACTGCTCCTTCCATATCCTTAACACCATCGGCACATTCTCTGGAGACAACAACATATAATGGAGGTTAATTGATTCGTATACAGTATTTGTTTAGTTTTGAGGCGCTAATGTAACTGTTGTTACTTCGGGTCACTGTCAGGTGATAAGTTCCATGTAAGGGATTCGTATCAAAGTCTTCTATTAAGCTAATTAAGGAGCGTCATCAAAGAAATGCAATATAAATGTAAACTTGTTTTTACATTTATATTGCATTTCTTTGATGATGCTTCATAAAGCTTATCACCTGTCACTGTCAGGTGATAAGTTCAATATCACCTTAGTGATTTGTTTTATATATATACATATATATATATATGTATATATATATATATATATATATATATATATATATATATATATATATATATATATATATATAATTGATGGTCCATAAAATTATAAAACAACAATTACAGTATATATACATCATGTATATATACATATATAATATATATAATATATATATATATATATATATACATGATGTATATATACTGTAAATTGATTGTTTTTATAATTTTATTATTTATATATAATATATATATATACATGATGTATATATACTGTAAATTGATTGTTTTTATAATTTTATTGACCACCATCATACAAACAAAATTTGAAGCTCATTTCATGCAGTTCATGATACTGATTTATTTTCATGCAATCGTTGTGTCCTATATACTTTTGGTTCAAAATGAAGCTTCGTAATGTTGGGACATTCCTTGTATAATAGATTCTTTCTGTCAACTTATCTATTATGTGACACATCAACTAAATACGCTTCGCTCGCTAGAGAGTACAGCGATTGCGGACTGTACTTCAATCTTTTACATGCTATTTTTCGGTAAATGCTTAAAACTATGTTCACTTTCTAAAGTGCAATCTAATTTTAGTTATAATAATACTCTATTAATATTCCAATACAAATAGCTAATGAAATTAACGACAATATATATTACAAATAAATACGGTACTTACAGACTCAGGTTGTCGCATAGCGACTGATTTAGTCTTCATATTGGACGAGTCGACCAGTATTGTCTAGCAACCGGTGGGTATGACAATTGGTATGAAGAAATTCTTGGATTTGTTTCTGATGTCATCCAAAACTTTGCCATCGTCAAGTCAGACCCACATTGGAATCATGAAATTTAGCGAGTCCACGACAACATCGATTCGTCTTACTGACTTTCTTAACAAGACACAGCTTATTTCTGCCGTGAAAGAGCTGGAGATAAATGGAGGAGAAACAAACATAGCAGGAGCATTGAGGACAGCAAGGTATTGTTAATGTTTTATCAAAGAAGTAAACAAAATATTTAAATTATTAAGTAATGCTAGATTTAACTAAGTTGCTTTCATGGTGGATAGTAATATTTCTATGATATAAACATTTATAGAATGCATATGTAAATACCTTTCAAATCTATTGTGCTGAATTTTCATTTGTGTCGTAATTTTGCATCAGTGGCACGTACATTTTACATGTTCAGTGTATCAAAAATCATATAGTAGCCTATGCATCACTTCACGTTGAAGTTTAGAATACTGAAAAGTATCATTCAAATTTCAGCCGTGTCAACAACTCTCAGTCATTATAAAATGAACAATTAGCATTTAACAATTGCTATTTAGAATTGTTAACAATTAACATTAATTTTAGAATTATTTCATTATTGCATTCAGTAACCTCAGACGTTCGTTATGAATTCCGCAAGGAGATATTTACGTTTTATCTGACATTCACGGTCATTTAGCATAACGTAAAAATTCTTTACAGGATTGTCACAAATAGTTCAACAATAAACAATTTATATGTTTATTGATTACAAAATATTAATTCGGGTTGTGATGCATGTAAACAATCGTCTTCGTCAAATCTTTAAGTAAACGATATAGGTGAATTTAAAATGCTGACAAAAATGTCAGAAAAGTAAAAATAAGATCAATTTGGATGTATTAAATCCACTTTATAGCTTTATGGAGAGATGACATTCAGTGTATTTAAATTAAAGTTCAACTCTTCTACGCAGTAATTCAATAATAAAACGATAATTTTGTGTTAATTTGCAATCGTAGAAGAAGCAATTTCAATTATATAAAGTGCAATCACTTCCACACTCTGATAGCGCCTTTGTATTTTTCCTCGTTCCAGAACCTACATGTTTTCCAGTGGCTACGGGTCTCGACCAAATGTACGCCGACAAGCAATCCTGATTACAGACGGAGAGGCGAATCGAGAACGAAACTACACCATATCGGAAGCGACTTCAGCGAAAGAAGCGGGCATAGAAATATTCTGCGTTGGAATAACTAGCAGCATAAACGAGCAGCAGCTGAAGGAGATAGCTAGCACTCCCTCCTCCAGGCACTACTACTACGCCTCTGACTACAGCAGGCTCTCCACTCTCGTAGCCAGCCTCAGCTCCAGTGCCTGTGAGTCAGACCACCAGCCTCCTGATAACACCACCCAGGGTGGACCTGGAGCGATAGGGTCAATTGAGCTCTTGCCAAGTTAGTGCGTTTTTGTTTTATAAACGTAACGTTTCCGTATCAGTTGATATCACGTAAGATTTGGGTTTATTGTGCCAAAATAATAATAATAATGCCTCATCAACGCCTATTCAGGGGAGTCACCGTCGTCGTGGATCGATAACAGAGGAAGTGGGGACGGGCGCTGCTGAAGCCAAAAGCAGTGGATTCAGGGCAATGTCACCCGCTGCTGCGATCAGCAACGTTTAACTTTCGCAAGAATAATAATAATAATAATAATAATAATAATAATAATAACACGCATTATAGTGAAATGATCAACTATGTTGATATCTATCACTTTTTAATACCACATGTTTAAATCGTTAGGCAATTTAGACCATTTTCCTTAGAACCAGTCCAGTGAATGTCCGAGATTTTTCTCTCAGGTCAGAGCGGCTGGGAAGTAAGTTGATATCACGTAAGATTTGGGTTATATGTGCCAAAATAATATCTGTCGAGCTGATATCGCTTTCTAGAGATGAAACTGAGGTTAATATTTCTCTTTACAGCTTTTTTGTTGAATAGAATTGAATTAGAACTTTAGTTCACAAAGGCGAATCTAATCATTTTGAAGTATATCAAGAGTATAATAATTTATTAGGTTTTTAACGTCAACAGGAGTTTTCAGATAATGAATTTTTTTTAGAATTGGAAGCAAATGGTAGAGCTCTACTGTAGTGTTTACTGTTTAGTAGGTAGATGGCAAGAAATTACTGTTTTCCACTTAAAATAGAGCGGAATGATGTTATATAAACGTTTATTTATATTTTTGATTGTATATTGCGCTTGGTATTGCTTTTTGTAGTTTTAGATGAGGTACAGGACACCGTATTTTACTGTTTATTGTAGTTGAGAATAGCGACAAAACAGCAATTGGATTTATTATGAAATATCGTAATTTTTAACTATGTGTATCTACGAAATCCAGATATTTCTATACGTTTCAAAAGCTAAAAGCATTAGTTATTATTTGCAATAATTTTAATTATGTAACTTAATTTTACTCTATATTTATATGTTTATATTATAATGAAACTACTAGAACTTTCTAAACTTTATATGTCTTTCAGAAGAATATTTCTAATAGTTATTATAAATACTTTGCAAAATAGGAATGGATAGTTATTGTCATTGGTTTAGAAACACTGCTGTGTAAATAATAGTAATAAATATACAAAAAGAACCCCCAGCTTCCTGGTTCAAATTACTGTTACGTTATAGTGAACAAGAAAGCTACCAGATTGAGAGAGTTGACTGAAAGTCATTAATGCGACATTGCTTTGAACTTTAGCTCAAAAATCAGTTAATTTATTATAGGATAAATAATAAAAATTTAAGCGTCTTTGAGTATATAATGACTGCGTCGATCGAAATTTTTCTATTCTAATTTTATTTATACTTCTATGATTTAATTTCTAATTTCTATGTAGGCCTATATTGCTACCTGAATTGTGAACAATAAAGGACATAGGAATAAAACAACAATAGGATAGCAATAGCAATGGGATATAAACATCCTGTGCTGTAGGTAAAATCGTTAAGTATATTAACTACGAATGAATATGACCACAGATGGCACATGTGCCGGAATAGTGGACGTGCTGCTCATATTGGACCAGTCTACCAGTATAGTGTTTGCCGATGGAGGGTACGACAATTGGTACGTCCACATTCTAGGATTCGCCAGTCGTTTTACTCAGGGATTCCAAATTGCTGAAGACAAAACAAGATTTTCTGTCGTTAAATTCAGTGACTCAGCTACATTGGCTTTCTACCTGAATCAGTACAGTAATGGCGACAACGTGAGAAATGCGATTAATCGGCTGGATATCGAAGGAGGGGAAACGAATATCGCATCGGCTCTTCGAATGGCAAGGTGCTCATTATTATTTCATTAAAATGTCATATTGTTAGCATATCTCCCTCTTAGTGCACTGCCTACTGGCAGGTCCATGTTATATAACGCTTCAACTCTTCTCTGTCTTCTGCTTTCCTCTTCAAGTCCACATATGAGTGGTTCGTAAATCACCTAACATTTCTAATCTCGGCTTGCCTCTGCCCCTATTCCCCTCCATTGTGCCTTCCATGACCTCTTTTAGTAGCCTATCCACTTACAATGTGTCCTATTTCTTACTCTTCTTCCTGTTTCTTAGTACAATTATCAACTGCATATCTCTTTCTATATATATATATATATATATATATATATATATATATATATATATATATATCTTAATTCTGCCTGTTTTGTTCAAAACTTATTAGTATAAAAATAAATTGCTTTTCTTTAAATGTGTTGACGTTTTTCGTGATAATTAGATCACCAAGGTAATTTACTCCTGCCTTTATCGATATCTAAATTAGTCATATTTTCTGTTGGAGTAATCTCAAATTTAACGTCATTATTTCTTTAGTTACTCAAGTGACACTCTGCATGCATTACAAGTTTTCCTTACTTTGCTTCTGCTCTTGTAGTATTTTGTTATTTCCTTTTTCTTCTCCATGATCATTAGTAACCGTTGCCTAGGGACAGAGCAATTGCAGCTGGCTGGGGTTAAACTCTTTTTGGCGCCCATTGTTATACTAACCAAGCCAAACGTTTCTTAACTTCGTACTTCGTTTATTGGCTGGGTCCACCAGGTACGCAAAACATCGTCCGAAAGTGATTTGTCACTGCCTTGAAATAACAACTTTATGGAAACGATATTTGACTGATTCATGCTTTTAGCAAAAAGCTCGTAAAGCTAAGGTTAACGTCAGTTTCCTCACTCGAAAGCGATGTCAGTGGCGGGCTAGCCTAGGATTTGAACCCAGCACATACCGATCCGCGGTCGAGTGTCTTACCGACTGTTACGCATAAAATTACTTTTCAGTACGTTATCGAACTAACGAAACATTTTGTAATTAGGACTTTTTAACTGAACGTAATTGTTTTTTTGATCTAGGCAAGACGTATTCACTCCTGAACACGGCTCTCGCTCTAACGCAGTTCAGGTCGTCGTCTTGCTCACAGATGGCGTTGATAATCGTGAAATCAACTTTACTCTGCCCGAGGCTGAAGCTCTCAAACAGGAAAACATCATCATTTTCACTGTGGGCATCACAAACCTGGTGGATGCGATAAAACTCACTAGCATAGCCAGCTCTGCTCCTAACGGCGCCAAACTCTACTTCCCTGTAGTGGATTACCGAGCGTTGAATGATACAGTCCAGGGGCTGGTAAAGTCTGCCTGTGAGGTCATTGCTGATAGGCTGGAGAATGCTGGCGTGATCCAGGCAAGAGCTGAAGACGACGAAGTTGCTCAGAAGTCAGATAGTTCATCAGCTCTACAGAAACCTGTATTGGCACCTCCAGTGACATACTTAGATCAAGGTAATTAGATCTAATTCTATCATTAATAGAACAAGATATATATACACTGTGAGTAAAAAAAACATGTGCGCAGTCTCTTGCCCATAACTTTGGTATTAGTGAACCGATTTTTTAACTTCTTGCATAGATATAGTCAGGATAACATTTGCTATAAAATAACGTTAAGTGACTCTGTTAATTTCTATTTTTGCGTTGAAGCAGTGCTTGAAAATATGCGCGACTGAAAATATTCAGTTTAAGTAAATCAATCGCTACAGAATGTTTACAAATCCGTGGCTTAACTAACAACGAAACATACGAAACAAACAGTGTTATACAGCTACTGTCAACTGACAAAGTATATCCTCAAAATGTCCTCCTTTGGCGCGAATACAAGCTCGGAGACGCTTGCGCCACTCATCTACTGCATTGTCGATGACAGATTGCTGCATGTCTTGCCAAACGTCCACCAGGCGTTGCTTCAACTCGTCCACGTTATTTATTTTCTTCTTTTCGGCATTATTTCTTTAATAAGCATTCTAGCCCTCCCAGCGTCCAGTTTTTGTTGGAAATTCGGCAATCAATCGATGTGCGCCATAACCCTTTAAGAGGTACAAGTTTTTTATGAGCGCTTTATCTTCATTAGTAAACACCATTTTAAAATTTCAACAAAAACAGACTATGTCTGCAAAATCGTCTGCTATTGTTTAAAATAAACCGGAAGTGTCACAAAAACGAGATTTAAGATTAATACTTTTCTTCTTCTTTATAATTCTGCAAATATTTTCAAAATCGGTTCGCAAATGTCAAAGCTGTGGACGAAATACTGCGCACATGTTTTTTTATGACTCACAGTATGTATATACATATGTATATATATATATATAATATATATATATATAATTATATATATATATATATATATATATATATATATATAATATATATATATATATTATATATATATATATATTATATATATATATAATATATATATATATTTATATATATATAATAATATATATATATATATTTACATTAGTATTAATGTATAAAGATATATACATGTAGATCTAACCTCGTATTGATGTATCAATATACTAGGCTTAATACTCTACATGTAGATATAGATATGTTATTTTATCAACAGAATATTTGTGATATTAGTAACCGTAGAAGTATAATAAAATTGAAAGCATTAAGCACTATTTATGTATATAGATGCTCTATAGGCTAGAGATAAAATCTCATTTATATAAACATAGCTAACAGATTGTAGATATTTCCACATTTGTGTAGCTTATGATTTCATGATAGGTGCACTTATTTACATGTTATGAACATGCAGTCTATCGATAACCTAGTCTCTATCTGAGTGATCCCAAACATTGGACCCAATGAGCCACGCTAACATAACGGCGAGACTCATAGGGTTAAGAGAGTTTTTCATAGACGCTGCCAATCTAGCAAGATGTCTTTATTAGGCAAATCAAAGCGGTTTTGCAACCCTGTGAGAATCGTTATAAATATCTGACGCAAAATAGCACTGAAAGATGTCTAAAGTCAATTCTTCGCGTCCATTAATTAACTAAATAACACTTAAGTAACGGTGCAAAATGTTAAATTCTTAAAATCTCTAGACTCTTGCAGCTTGATCGATATTACTAGATCCAGTATAAATAAAACTAATAATTGTGCTATTTTCCACACTATTTTCCAAGTTTATACATGTAACGCAAATTATAGTTAAATCATCGACTATGTTGATATCTACCACTTTTAGCACAAGTCAATACCGTTGGGTAATTCAGGCCATTTTCCGTTTAATTAGTCTTGTGAATGTGCGAGATTTTACTCTCAGATCAGCGCGGCTGGGTATCAAATCCACGTTTTTCAAGAGTTTTTCAAGAATTCACCTCAGGATCTGTCATTTAACATTTCATGACGTTGCCTCACGCCTCTAACGACTACGCTATTGCTACATTCATCATCATCATCATCCTCATCATCATCATCATCATCATAATCAAATATTAATTAATATTCACATTGTAATAATTTATCATTCGTATTACTTAATTTATTTTCTAGAGCGTCGATGTGATGGTGAGTCACTGACGGCAGATTTGGTTGTGATACTCGACATTCATCTCAATGATACTGACAGCTCGACAATACTTTCTGTGATTGAGCGACTGGTGGGATTTTTAACCGTATCCTACGACCAAGTCCGACTCCATGTGCTCACCGGTTCCTCAGACTCTTCCGGATCATTAGCCCTTCACAGTATTATTGGAAAAGATAATCAGAAAGAAGCACTTAGGAACTTAACAATTAGTGAGGAAAATAGTGGTGCCGGAGATTTGCTGAAGACGGCAAGGTTGCTATGTGAAATTTAGTAATTAAAGTTATGTTAACGTCAGTTTGCTCACTCGAAAGCGATGTCAGTGACGGGCGAGCCCAGGATTTGAACCCCGCACATACTGATCCGCGGTCGAATATCTTACCGACATCGCCACTGCCTCCTGCCTGGATCTAGCCACATTTACACTAGTAAATTAATTAATTAACTATGATTACTCATAAGAATTAATTTTTCTTGTTCTTTACGTAAGTCTAACTCATTGGTTAGCGTGTTCCCAAGTGTGTGTAAAATGCTAGGCTTGAAATCCGAGTTTTTATTTCATATCCACAGAGATTAGTATCAGATATATAATAGTTATAATAAAGGTTTAACATCCGTTTCCTCATAATCATAAAAGGATGATATGAGGAACGTCATCATATATGCGGCATAGCTGACAGTAAAACTGTATAGTCAGAAGCCAAAATACATATTAATAGCAAGTAGTAGGTGGCTGCTGTTGTAGATTTGGAATATGGCCTCTAGTCTAGTGCATGCCCTCTCGGTTATGACCCTGGGGGAATTCTCCCACCTCCAGATTAACGATAACTTTTTTTGGTTTCCTACAAGCACTTCAAATTGAGTAGCGTTAAAACTTCTATATAATTTTGTAAAATAACTTACATTTTTATGCGCAGCATTGTACTTTATTATATTTTATATTGTTACTGTTTCAGTACATATTATTTTTCATATCATACGATTAAGACTTCCTTTTTAAAATTTTCAGTCCTTTCATGGCTTTAGATATGCATAAATTCATCATCATCATCATATTCCCTTAAATCCCAGTTTAACTAGGGTCGGGATACGAATAGACTTGATCCCTCCGTTAAAGTTTTTGTAGCAATTTCAATATGCTTCAATTATTCTATTAAATTACTTTCTTGTTTTCAGATTTATTTTACTAAGCGGCGACAAAACTGACACCTCAGCCGAAATCAGTCTTATAGACGATCATACAACAAATGCAGCCCTCCCTCCTCTACCCCGTCCTACCGCAGCTCTACTCATTACCAACAACCCACTCCACAGCGAGACCAACTTCACCGCTGCTTACCGTCAGGCTCAGCTGCTACGATCAGCCGGGGTGGAACTATTCGTCATGGGCGTGGGTGTCAGCGACCCGTCTAGCTTTAGACCCTTCACTCTCGCCAGCGAACCACCAGAAGGTCACATCTATCCCGTTAGAAGAGTGGAAGACCTGGCGGACAGCGTACCACTGCAGACAGAAGGAAAACTGTTTAGAAGTTTATGTTGTTCGCTGACTGCGACATCGCTTCTAGATGAACTAACGTTATGACAAATTCTGTGAGATATTAACAACCGCGCTTCAGTTGTAATTGTTATCTGTAGTATAATGAGTGTTCGATGAATTTATTTATTTATTTCATTAGTTCTCGAAGTCCGTGCATTAAAGAATTTTAGTGTATTTGGAGGATGGTTACGAATTTGAAACACCTAGGTTAACAACATTTTTGTTTCTCTAATGATTTCGGAGACTATGAAGATTTTGTTAGTACCTATACGATATTATCCACATTCCAATTAGCTACATCATCATAATTATAATCTTTTCCACTCCTCTCTGTGGGGTGAGAAACTTTTCCATTCGTTTTAGAAAATTTTGTAGCTAATTCTGGAGCCTAGGCGCTCACAAACCGAATGCCCTTTCTGACATTGGTTTGGATTTTAGTCGCTTGCAGTGTACGGTTGGTCCATTCTTCAGCAACTCGGACACAACACGCGTGTATCCCAAATACCAACATATTTTGTTAAACTTTACACCTTCTGCAGAGTGCAGTATTCACCTAAGCATGCTGTAAGTCAACTATGTTTTGTATCATGTTTGTAGATGCGCTTTCTGCCATGCTATTTAATCGTATCTCTCTTTCGATTTTACACGTAGCATTGATCCGTGCCCTGTACATGTACTCTAATAATTAACTATTAATTATGTAATTGTATCAGTTACAGTGTGCTATTTAATTTCCTCCAGAGACTTGTTTACGTATGATTTGCTTCGTATGCCATCTATTTCATAATTAATTATTAGTTATTTATTTAGAGTTCTATAAGAAAGGTTTTATTGAATTAATGATAAATGTCAGTTTTACTACTGAGTACCTAACTCCCATTGGGCATATTAATTAACTGCCCGAAAGAGGATATGGCGTAACGGTTAGAGTAACGGTTAGAGTGCTCTCCTCGGATGCTACTGGCCAGGGCTCAAAGACAGGGTGAGTCATTGCGCAACCCACTCCACGTGAGCGTAGGTTCAGCGTAAATAGCTCAGCCGAAATATTTAAGTTCACAAGCATAAATATTGTCGTCAAAATAAAACCCATCAGGCGGCCGAATTTCAACAGCTAAAAGAATCTCGGTCATACTCGCTTCAACAACAGCTCGTAACACAAAAATAGTCATGTGATGTTTAAAAGATGGTCGAAAGAGAGCGACACACGCCAAGAAGAAGACTTTTTATTCCAATTCTTCATTTAGATACAAACAAAACTGGCAGAACTTATTGAATTTAATCATCTTTTTCCACAGCATTTTCTGGTCGTCAATTAGGACATGTTCTCAACGCTTTTGATCATCCAGTGTCTTGACACAGACTTAGCAAAAGTATAAACCATAGAGAAATATTATTCTTGGACAAAACACATCCTTAATCTGCTGGATACATTGTTAGGGCTACTATGATTATACATCACATGGTATCTGTCAGTCATCATCGTCTATCAGTTATCATTGTCAGTTATCAATGTCAGTTATCATTGTCTGTCAGTTATCATCGTCTGTTAGTTATCATCGTCTATCAGTTATCATTGTCTGTCAGTTATAGTCTGTAAGTAATCATTATCTGTAAGTTATCATCGTCTATCAGTTGTCATTGTCTATCAGTTATCATTGCATGTCAGATATCATTGTCTCTCAGTTATCCTTGTCATTTATCATTGTCTGTCAGTTTTCATTGTCTGTCAATTATATTTGACAGTTATCATTGTCTACAAGTCATCATTGTCAGTTATCATTATCTCTAAGCTATCATTGTCAGTTATCGATGTCTATCAGATATAATACTCTGTCAGTTGTCATTGTCAGTTATCATTGTCTATCAGTTATCACTGCATCTATCAGTTATCTTAATCACCACTGTGTTTGATATTTAAAGACTTAATGCGAATATTCATCTTGTTGTTCAAGACATATCAAGTTTGTTATTGTTACTGTCCATTCTGTGCCGTTCCTGAATTTAAACACTGGCAATGTGTGCATATTTATGAATTTAACGCTTCTTGCTTAATATTTCTGTGAGTTTATTTAAGCCTCGGACGCAAAATGGTGCTGATATATCTGTATATATTTTATACCATGATGTTATTTCGTAATTGTTTTAGTTTATTAAGAATCTTGCATTCATTGTAGGATTGTTTGGGCCAATGAAATTAAAGTACATTAAATTAACTTCGTTTTAAACTTTGATTCTGTATGTTTGACGTTTTTAACTGATGTGAAGATATAATGAATTGCAATAGCGTTTTACAATTTTAATAAACTTACACATAATTGTTGACTTCTTAATGAAGATACTTGTCATTGTTCTCTACAGGGTAATACAAAATGGACCGGCGGCAGACTACGCATGTTGTAAGAGACGAATAGAGAGGTAACTGATGAAGGTAATGGAAAATCAACTCCGAATCCATATTTGCATTTAATAAAGGCTATATTAAAGTTTTGTATAGGCTTAGCCTTTCTATTTTATTGAATAGACCTTTGATCGAAGGTGTGCTCCTACTGAGCATGAAAGTAGACTGTGACTAGGAATCTGAGCCTTGGGCTTGTCACTTGGCAGAAATCGAGAGAGTTCTCTAATGTGATATCTTAGGTTTCTTAGAATCATTATGACAATAGTTTGGCTTGCAATTATTGAATGATGAAACTTTAAATTTGTAAGATGAAACTTAGAAACGCTGAACCTCACAGATCATACCTCTATTTGTTTTAATTATGTTTTTTTTATATTACTGAAACTCTTTCACACACATCTTAGTAGGCTCGAGCAATGAGCACATGAAAGTGTATTGATTTCATAAAATAGTCGATAAAACAGAGTTACAATAATTATAATTATTGTCTCTAGACAAATTAAGGGAATTGCTCCCTTAATAGTAAAACACAATATTCGTAAAAAACAATACAAAACAATAAAATTCAAATATTGATATCAGAATTAGTTTAAAGCAGTATAATATTTTATATTATTAGATTATTGGGTACTGCAAAGCCATCTTGTATTGAAATAATAGAGAACAAATAAGCGTATTTATGGCATAGCAGTAGCACTGGGTAGCTATCTCTATCTACTGTAGTATTCTTAAAAATTGATAATTGACAGAGTCAAGACGCATATTCTAACTCAAAGCTATTATTACTCTTTTTGGTGAGAAAGCTATTGACAGCAAGATTCCACAGCCTCTATAACTTTCACTATTTGAAACGTCTATTGTTTTCTTTAAGTAATTATTTTATTTCATAGTACTATTATATAAACTTTGAATTTAGATTTATTGCGAAAGAATATCCTCAATTATTCTAGAGAGCGATATTTGTCCTTAATCTATTTTTACATGTACTATCAAGAAAATTTAACAGAGCTCTTAAAGCAAATTGTAGCCATTTACTACATGTATACCCTTAATACTGCTGCAAGCGTTTGTTGGAATGAAACAAAATACTACAGTAAAGTAATAAGAGGAAGGAAACACGAACATTCCAGGCGATATTTGATCGGATATCATTATATAAGCGTGCGATATGTGTAGTAGAATCACTTTTTAAACAACAAGCTACTACGCCAAAATAGATACTTATTGCGAAATATTATTATGGAACTTATTGGTTGCAGCCAGTGGCGATGTCGGTAAGATATTCGATTGCGAGTCAGTACGCGCGAGGTTCAAATCTTGGGCTCGCTCGTTACCGGCATCGCTTTCGAGTGAGGCAACTGACGTTAACATTAGCTTTACCAGCTTTATTCGTGATTCCTTGCATGAGTCTCGAAAAAAGAAATATATAGTTAGACGCGTAATAAGACATTTCCGATTAAGTCAAAGCTTACAAAAATATGATTTTGAAATCAAAATCTTTTAATAACATGAAATTAAGCCTCGAAGGCCTTGTTAGAAATTGAGTTCATTGCTGGCTTTAGCTACTGTATTCTCCTGCATCAGTTAAATTCTCGCTCGCATTAGCACACATTTTTAAATATACAGCAACATTTGCACAATAAATATATTGTTTGAAAAATGTTTAACCATTCACCTTAACCTTCAACTTTTGGTTACAAATACTTAACTTTAGGTTATTCCTTGGCAATAAAGGGGAAGCTGATGGCATCAAAGGAATGGTGATAGTTTCATTTAGTGTACCTTTTAATTATAATTGACATAGCAATATACAGAAGAATATATGCTAATTTTTACCTTGAAATTGCTCTATCCACTTATAATATTTATTTCACTGCATTACACCTGCTTTCAATCACATTTTAACTAATGCTAATTGCTGCTTAGCGTATAGTGGAAATCAAATGTCATGAAATCTCAAAATTTAATATTTTAAATTTACTAAACTAATCCTTTTAACTATTGTTATCCTTGCAGAACATTTAACTATAATTATCCATACAAAATTAAACCTCGGGGTTATGGTGTGTATTAATTAATCTAATTGTAACAATTAGATATTTACACTTCAACCCTCTGGTGACGCATTACGACTGAAAGTGCAGTTAGCAATACAATCCACGTCTTAATAAAATATTTCTAAATAACATAGTTTTATATAATATTGAAAGATATATTTGTAGCTAAGCAAGCACAGCGCTGCAGATTAATTATGATATATACAGAGGCGAAAGATAATAACAAACACGTTCTAAGGCATAAATATAATTCTTAACGAGTTTTATAGATAATAAATGCACCTAGATTGAAACATCACACAGTAGATTTAAAAAGAACTTTGTACTCCTTTCAGAATACTATTAGGATCGGTCTGCTCTTAGAGCGTCGCAGACATTTTTCGAGATGGTGTTAACGACGTTACCAAGCTGATTATAGTCACCGACGTAGTGGTAGTGGGTGGAAACTGGAAGACTTGCGATGGATTGAAGTTGAATGGGATTGGTCTTGTTCGTTACACCGAGAGTAAAGATTTCGATGTTCTCGGCCTTGCACCTATCAGCTTCTGGGAGCGTCATGTTTGTCTCACGGTTTGCCTCTCCGTCTGTGAGGAGTACAATGACGCATTTGACGCCTGGTCTAGCTCCATTGGCCGTAGTGCATACGTTTGAAAAAAAAAAAAAAAAGTGACAAGGTCTAGAGAGTTAGATTCATTATATAAAATTGTAGTAAGAAATGTTCTATGTGAAAATGAATTATACAATTCTTAGTGAAAGTGTATAAAATTAATGTATTTGTGATAAATGCAATATTGAATGCATTAATGCATATTAGCCGTTTAAGGCTTTGCCTAGATCTATTGACCCCGCAGTACAGATATATGTTCTGAAAAATTGAGAAAATAAAAAGAGAGAGAGAGATAGAGATAGAGAGAGAAACAGTGGCTAAAATTGAGTTTATATTGAATCTTGATATCGAAATCGAGCTGTGCAGAATTGTGTAGGAAAATTAAATCTGTATTATTAAGTGATTAACATCTTCAATTGTTATTTTTACTAGATTGCCTGAATAACTCGGTTATATAAGTGCGATCTAATTTAAAACTTAAACTAATACGAATTTAAACTTAAAACACTTCATGATCTATAGATAATGTCATGACATTTTAAGCGGCTGTTCCAGAGTTCCTGGGATCTAGTTCAAGTGGAGCTGATCAGAGAGTTAAATCACTGACATTCACATGACTGATAACATGAAAAATTGACCAAATGCCTAATAGTTAAATACGCGGTATTTAAAGTGATAGATATCATCATATATAATCATTTCACCAATAGGAAGCATTTAATTTATATAGCATAAATGTCGGCGCAATACTTGAAATGTTAATAACAAAAGTAACATAATTTAAACTTATAACGCATCACGATCTATGACCCTATGATAGAATCGTATCAACCGTTTCGCACTCTTCATACCGATTAGAGAGGTTGCAGCTCTTTCTGTAGTACAGAAATAATATATAAACATTTTATAAGACCTACCTGACAATCCTAAGTGCGGCCGCAATGTTTGTCTCTCCCCCCTCAATGTCGAGCTTGCTAATGGCTGCAACGGTGTCCTGCACTGTCTTGTAACTGTTGAGGTAGAAAGACACGGTTGGCTGATTGCTGAACTTGACCACTCCTATCTGGGTGAAAGTGGAGGAGATGTGGAAGGCGCTGGTAAAGTTCTTGGCGAATCCGAGGATCTGATCGTACCAGTTGGAGTAGCTCCCGGTGGCGTAGACGATGCTAGTGGACTGGTCGAGCACTAAGGCAATATCAGCGACGGCCGGGCACCCAGCTGCTGCGCATCATCACACAAATAATGAACATGTAATATCAGCTCTATTAGAATATATCTGTAACCGGGCTGAGACACTAGAAAGATCTGTTAGCTTAACTATCGGATCAATCAATCAATAAGGATTAACGTCTGTTTCCTCGCCATACGGTAATGCCAGGGACGTCTCTTGCAGCCTCTACTTTCATTGAAATGTGAAACTTGAACATACAGTTTTAATATACATTCAAATCTCAGCATATAAGAGTATATACATAAAAAAAGATTTATTCAGATAGAATTCCCCAGAAGTGCTATATGATGCAAAATTAGGGCTTCAATTGAAGAAAATACTTAAGAAGAAAAGCAGTAAGAGATGGAATTTGAACGGATTGAGCGAGAAAAGAAGTCAGTTTCAGGAAGCAGTGGAAAGAAAAGTTAAGGAAATGAAGGACTACGAAAGAACAGGGGTAAATGAAAGATGGTGTTAGCTAAAGGAAGCTATTAAAATATGTGCAAAAGAAGTTTATGGCTTTCTTAAAGCAAATACAGCTAAAAGCCTTGGATCACAAGCGAGATGCTTGACAAAATGGATGAAAGGAGGAAATGGAAAAGTATTGGCACCAATCTTGGCCGAAGGAAATATAGAAGCTTAAACAGTGAACTTGGAAGAATTACAGACAAAGCAAAAGATCATTGGAGTGAAAAGTGTGATGATTTAGCAGAATATGATAGAAGAGGGAGGTCGGATCTATTATACCAGTAGGTCAGGATATTAACAAGAACCGATAAGAAAAAGAAAGGAGATGCAAATAACATTAGTATAATGGGTAAAGATGGGGAATTGAAGACAGAGCTGGAAGAAGTAAAAGAAAGATAGAGAGAATATGTAGAGGAATTGTATGATATGGCTGGGAAACCAGTTCAAGAGGATTTTAAAATAGAAGAAGAAAATATCATGGAAGACGATAAAAGGGGCCCCGATTTAATGAAGGAGGAAATTTATTCTGCAATTAACAGTATGAAGAAGGGGAAGGCACCCGGAATAGATAAAATCCCAGCAGAATTCTTGAAAATGTTGGAAGGAGAAACACTCAAAAAGTTAATGGAGGTATGTATGGAAGTGTACAATAGAGGTATTTGGCCAGACGAGTAATGCAATAGGAGTAATGCGGGTTCTTTGCGAAAGAAGCTTAGAATGTGAAACTGACGTTTTTGTATGCTTTGTAGACTTCGAGAAGGCCTTTGACAGGATTAATTGGATAACGGTGATGAATATCTTAAAAAAATAGGAATTGACTGGAGAGATAGAAGACTAATTTGAACTTGTTCATGAATCAAAGAGCAGTAATCAAAATCCAACAAGAGTACTCAGAAGAAGGTGAAATAGGACGTGGAGTAAGACAAGGTTGTAGCATTTCGCCGCTGCTGTTAAACATTTACGCTGAGGCAATGATGGATGAAGCCATGGAAGACATGGAAGAAGGAATAAAAGTAGGAGGGAATTTGTTACAAGATGTACGATTTGCAGATGACCAAGGAATGGTAGCGGGCAGCGAGATTGGATTGCAGAAGATAATGGATAGACTGAATGATACGGCCCTAAGATATGACATGAAGATTAATATAAAAAGACCAAGGTTATGAGAGTGTCCAATAATAAAGGTGAAGTTAATATCACAATAAATGGTACCAAACTGGAACAGGTAAGGAGTTTCAAATATTTGGGTCATACTATAACCGATGATGGGAAATGTGAGACGGAAATATGCAGTAGGATTGCACAAGCAAAAGCGGCCTTTGGCAGTAGAAAAAAACTATTCACAAAAAGTCTAAAGAAAAACACAAAGATAAAGATGGTGAAAACTTTGGTTTATACCACGTTATTGTATGGATGTGAAATATGGACCTTAAGGAAGGAAGATATTAGGAAACTGGAGGCGTTGGAAATATGGCTTTGGAGAAGAATGGAGAGGATTAGCTGGACTCAAAAGGTTACAAATGAGGAAGTCCTGGAGAGAGTTGGCACAGATAGACAGTTGATAAGTGTATTAAGGAATAGGAAGAAGAGATGGATAGGACACATTCTAAGTGGGGAAAGTCTCTTAAAAGAGGTCATAGAAGGTAGAATGGAAGGAAAAAGAGGCAGGGGCAGGCCGAGATTAGGTATGTTAGATGATTTAAAGACCCACTCATATGTGAAAATGAAGAGGAAGGCGGAAGACAGAGAAGAGTGGATGCGTTATGTACCATGGACCTGCCAGTAGGCAGTGCACTAAGAGAGAGAGAGAGCTATATGATATGGATCCGCCATTAGAAAAACACTGAAAATGACGAGGGGGAGAGAAAAGAAACTAGATGAAATACTTACAGATGGGATCAGGAATAGTGGCTGTTGAGACACCCCTGGTGGAGGAACTTGTGGTTGACTGGGAGGACCAGGAGGAGGCAGGAGATGCTCTGCTGGTGGAGGTGCTCTGAGTGGACGTCGAAGTGGGAGGAGCTATGGTGCTGGTGGAAGTTGGTGACGCTGAACTGGAACTGCTGGACGTGGTGGCGCTGGTTGAGCTACCATCTACCGGAAGCTGATTGCATGCTTCAGCTATGACTGCGTTCTGTATGGTGCTCAGCTGACTGTAGTCTTTTACGAACGAGTAGTATTTATCCGACGGTTGACTACAGATTTGCCTAAGTTGTCCTGCGTCAGCCATATCTGTGATACCAACTGTGAAGAAACGGACGCCAAGGTCCTTCAGTAGAGTGGCTTCAGGCACTGTAGCGTTCATTTCACGGTTGGCCTCTCCGTCAGTTAGCATGATGACAATCTTAGGAACTCCTGGTCTTGCTCCATATCGTGCGTTGAGCAAATTCACTCTGTATGTTGAGCAATTAATATTATGTGTTGAATATCAGGTAATGAAGGCAATTGATCTATCCTAAAACTATAGCAATTATTTTTAACAATTGTGATGTATCTATTTGTGTTGTTTGACTGTAATTTGGTCTTTGCACGATTATATCATTTGCTGTAATAGCCCTAGTTGGGTTAGGTTTGCTGAAGAATTGACCAACCGTAAGCTGCATGTGTCGTCAAGGGCGACAAAGCACTAAGTTTCAAGCCAACCTCTGAAAAGGCATTCAGTTGGTGAGCGGCTGTGCTCCAGAAATTGCTACAAAATTTTCTAATCCCTAACGTAGTTGAACTGCGATTCAAGGGAAGATGATGAAGATTATGATGACATTATTTGAAGTAGTAATGATATAAAAAATCTTTCGATATTAACACTGATTCGTATTATTTGTATTCTGTCTCGTTGTATGTGCTTTGTGTATATTTGGATTCAGTTAAAAATAAATGATTATGGTTCTCTCTCTCTCTCTCTCTCTCTCTCTCTCTCTCTCTCTACTAGTAAACATGCTTAGAAAAAATACATGAAGTTTAAAAATATTTGCTGAAAACTCGATTTAATGAAAGCGTTGCATCAAGTTAGAAAATTATCAACACCCTCTCACCTGGTCATTCTACAAGCTGAGGCTATGTTGGTTTCGCCTCCACCAATATCTAGAGTCTCTATGGCTCTAATCAGAGCTGCCTTATCAGAGTAGTCATACAGGTAAATAGATGGCTCTGCGCTTTCACTGAATTTGACCACTCCAACCTAAATTGGAATAGAAATTAAGTTTTCTAAGAATATTTACGAACCTAATAAAGGAACAGTGAGAGGAGTGAAGAAGGTTTATTAGTATCTCGATCCTAGTTATAGTGGAATTTAAGGAATATGATTATGATGAGGATGACAATGAGCATGCTTCCAAATGCCCTAAATTTCTTTTGACGACAATGGCACTCAATTAACAAATAAATTATTCATAGGATATCCGTCCTGGTATCAAAACATTATTGTGTTCGTGTAATTTTTCTACATGAAACTACTATACACGTATGTATGTTTATTATAAGTATTGGTACATGAAGACAGGAATGAGTGTTGCTGGATGGCATAAAGTTCCACTGATATGTAGACATTTTATACTTGTTTAGATATTAATTTAAATGTAATTGTTATTTAGCTTTTATTACTAATGAACTCTTTCTGTAAAAATGTCACAAAGACCGAGTTCGGCCATGACACTGCTCTATATTCGTTGTCGTTGCTAATAATAATAATAATAATGATAATTATTATTATTATTATTATTGTTATTATAGTAATAATAATAATAATAATATATAATTATTATTGTTGTTGTTGCTGTTATAGTGATACCTGAGTCTTCGTGGGTCCGATGTCGAAGGCACTGACAACAGCTGTGGCAAAGCCCAGGATGTACTTGTACCAATTGTCGTAACCACCCCTAGCGTAGACAATGCTTGTGGACTGGTCCAGTATCAGCACAATATCAGCTGCCACTGAGCATGTTGTGGCTGTGGG